>JBBIGB010000109.1:12529031-12542335 GCA_037577075.1 Alestopetersius hilgendorfi
TGTGTGTGTGTGTGTGTGTGTGTGTTTGTATGTGTGTGTATGTGTGTGTGTGTGTGTGTGTGTGTGTGTGTGTGTGTGCATGTGTGTGTGTGTGTGTGTGTGTGTGCATGTGTGTAGATGTGTGTGTGTGTGTGTGTGTGTGTGTGAATACATTGAATACATTCATTTCTTCATTCGCTGGCTTATTATTCACTGTTCAGATCTGTGCACTGATTTGGTGCTTTGTGGAAGAATACAATACAAGAACACAAAGCTGCTTGGGAGCAGTGGAGCAAATTCAACAACAGTCATCAGAGCAGATTAGCTCTTCATTCCGTTTGTCTGCACCAGTCGATTCCGATTTCCATTTTGATGAGAAATATCGATGTATTAAGAGCTAAATTAATTAACAGCATAGGAGAGCTTCAGCTAAGAATCGTTATGCTCTAAGGATCCTTGATCAATATCACAGAATTTGCAAAGAAACTCTAGCAATGTCCAAAAGATGCCTTGTGTACACTAACACTTTCTTTGGGAATTGGAGTCCAATACAGTTTGCGGTAAAGAGGTCTTTGAGGGTTATCTGTGCTGGCAGAGGCACTGACCAAAGACAGTCCGGGCAGGGACGGACTCGCGGTTGAGCCAGAAGGACACCTGGGACAGGATGACCGTCATGAAGCAGGGCATGTAGGTCTGAATTACAAAATATCCAATCTTCCTCTTCAGGTAGAAGTGGGCCATCATCACTGTGTATTGACCTGAGAGGTGAGAAGTGTAGAGAGATGATCAGAAAGAAAACAAAGGGATAAAAACGTAATAGAAAGATAAGCAAGGGAGCAGAGAAGAGATGAGTAATAGAGACAGATAGAGAGACATAGACACTGAGAGACAAAAAGATCCTTTTTTGCTGCCACAGAATAAGAATAAATGAGAAATGTATTTAAAAAATATACTGGGCTGTATGAGAGCAGTTGAATGCATTTGAACTGCATTTATGAGGCCATCGGTAGACAGATTTCAATCCAGACAGGCTCATTAGCACCGAGTAGTGGTCAGTTACTGTAAGGTCTGCCCTACTAGGAGGTCTGCTCCACTGTGACATGACCAACTTATTTTTCTCTTGAAAATAAAACTGCAAACCTTAAACACAACTTATTACTTTCATAGTAATGCATTCTATAGAAGTTATTACAAAGAAGGATCTTATTGTAATTAATAGAAGTGCCAGAAACAAAAATAAGGAATGAGAGCAAAAAATTCCTTAAAACATATACAGGGACAAAAAGCCCCCTGAGAAGGTTTTAAAGTTACTCAGTATATAATTAGTATCATGTTGGCCAGTGTCCATATCTGAACATTCCAATACACAAACATTTCTTAAATGTAGCAATAGGTGCTGAATCCATCTGGATTACCACAAAAGGTGAGAATAACAGTAATTTCTATAGTTTAACAAATAGAGTAAAATGTGTTCTAAGTACAATAAAACAAGTTTGAAATATCAGTAAAATCTGTCTGATGTTGATATGTTTTTACTGATTCAAACTGATATGATTCCATGTGCATCACTAGTTAAAATGTTATTTTGTTTGTTTAATAAAGTGCTTCCATTTACATAGAAAATGCATTTGAAATCCAAAAGCATTCCCAATAAAAAAAAAAATTAAAATCCTGATTACTGAGTAATATTCTTTAAGGTTAATAACTGAATGAAAAGCCTGCAGGGATTAAATCTCTAAAAATACAACCTACCTGTATCACATAACGGTCACGTACTTTCACAACATGATGATATGCGTGTGCCAATATAAAAATGTTGAATCATGAGTATTATGTTAGCTCGTATCATTATATTTTTTTTAACTATAAGAAATGCATTCTGAATGTCATTTTAATAGCATTAATATGTTCATGATTATACATTTTCAGGACTTAATGCTGTTTGTTTTTGACAGCATTAATGAGTATCATCATTCGGTTTCACCTAGATTTTTTTTTTTGTGTGGTTGACCCTTGGTACTCTCGAAACTCTAGTCCATTACTGAGATCAGGGAAGGATTTCAGGCTCTAAAAGAGCTGTATGTATGTCTAATAAACCAAAGAACACAATGGGACAGTTTTCTGAGACCTTGTAAAACAACTAAAATATGGTAACAATGTAAATATATGACAGTATAAGTAATTATTAAACGTCAGTGCAGCTCGAGTACTGCATCATTTCTGTGTGGAACAGAATGAGGGTATGTATATGGAAGTGTTTTGACGGAAGACGAATGTGTGCAGCAGGTGGGCTGAGCCCTATGGCCATGTTCACAGCTTCCACATGTGGGCTTCACACTCTGTGCCGGGACATCGGTAAGTAAATCATTAACAGGAATAAAAGAATGAATGCAGTCAGAGTGGAAAAAACATCATATATCCTGTTAACCAAGCAAAGATTGCATTCAAAGCTTTTAAAAAATCCTTTCGAGCCACAGAGTCTGATAAACTATAGAAAATCCACTGATGACTGCTGCTTTCTCCTGGCAAAATCCGATTTTTGTGTCCCACTAATCCCTTGTCACAATCTGCATCCTGCAGCTCCCTCTCTCTCTCTCTCTCTCTCTCTCTCTCTCTCTCTCTGCCTGTCTCTCTCTGCTTCTCTCACTGTTTAGCTCTCTCACTATTTCTCAAAGACCTACCCACCCCTGTCAGGACGGGCCAACCTTGTATGGGCAATACAGCGTCTTATTCAGTGCTCAGCACAAGAGGGAAAACGAAAAGCACGGAAGGAAAGCAGGAAGTGCAGCTGAAACCATAGGAAGAAGTGGACAGTAGGCTGTGACTGACCCAGAAGATCAGATGAAAGGGGCCAAGCAGTCCTGAGTTCCAGACGCAAGGTCTTAAGGAAAAGTTTGGGTCAGTGAGCATCATCAGAATGGCCCTGGGGGCCAGCATGTCCTCATTGAGAGGGGCTCCTAGCGCCCACCTTGTTCATTTCCTCTGTCCTGCATGCTCATGAGCAGCAGGACAGTGTCCCATTTTGGAAAAGCCTGCCTTGGACGGGACTCTTCTAAGTGGAGGTAACAATGCGGCTGTGGTGGATCTTACTGCTCAGCTTCTGGAGTGTTTACGGCGAGCTACCATTCATAGCGGAGAACAACGCTGCCATGTTGGTCAACTGGTGAGTTCTCTTGTTTTTCCTCCTGCCCTGCAAGCAGAAACCCCAAGGCTAAGGTGCTAAATCAGACCAGAGACAGCACTCTTCAAATGGGCTTTTGTTTTTCAAGGTAATAAAAGGTGACTGGTTATATGCACCTCTTTATCAGTGAGGTGCAAGTGATGGAATGTTGACATTTTCATTGGCAATAATTTCACATCAGTCTGTCAGTTAAAGCACTTCTCTCTATCTCTCTCTCTCTCTCTCTCTCTCTCTCTCTCTCTCTCTCTCTCTCTGTCTCTCTCTCTCTCTCTCTCTCTCTCTCTCTCTCTCTCTCTCTCTCTGCTCACCGGGTTTCTCAGTTTAACTCTTTCTAATGACCTGCTGTGAGGTCTTGGTGGAACTATTCTTGATTTGTTAAAGAGGGTTTGCACCTCAGATTAGTGCCACTAATAGCCTTGGAGCCTTCTTGCAATCCTTGCAAGTCGGCCACAGACGGCATGAGTGTGGGAGGGAGGGGGAAGGAGGAATAGAAACCTGAAAATAGAAGGGAAGGCCCTACTGATGATCAGGTGAGGTCAATGCCCTCTTTATCTTTCTCTGTTTCTGCCAGGACTACATAATATATTGTCTGTTAATATCTATCACAAAATTCATAAACTGTTAGGACAGCACAGTAAGCAAACAAGCTTTAACAAATCAAATTGTTCATTCTGCTTTGAGCACTTTAACTACACTCATCTCAGATGAGCGTGTTGCAATGAATCAAAAAACGATATTAGATTTGGTAAATCATTGATTTAAACTTAATGCATGATACATAGATATTACAATATATAACAATACAATTACATAGTATACATAAATAAGAATAGTATAAGAATAGTTAACTTTGAGCTGCAGGTGCCAAGTAGAGAGTGACGAAAACAGGTCTGCAGAAAGCTTAGAAAGGAGCTGTGGCACACTAATCTTTGTTCAGGCCTCTCTAGATGCAATGGATTTCCATCCAGGCCTATGGAGCCTTTCAGCCAGTCCATGCATTTGCTCTAATTTATGCCTGTCTTTGGTTCAGAAAAAAATATGGACTTTCTGGTTAACAATGTGGCCACTAAAAAATGGACCACCATGACTGGTTTGAGAACCACTGTCTTTATGAAGCTGAGAGGAAGTCCATATATGTCCATCCACAGAAGCGATAGTAGGGGGAAGCCACCCCCCATGCACATCCTGTAATAACCCCTGGGCTGAAGACAGCTATGATAACAGTGTATTACCACCCCTCTTTACATAACCGAATTAAGCAGATGCCGCCTGGGCCCCCCTCCTCCCCGCCCCCTTTCCCACGTGTCCCAGTGTCCCGGGCCGTCTCCAGCCAATGACAGGTCCCTGACGTCACTAAGTAAAAGCACAACTGATGGGTAGGCACACGGATTAACCCTCCAGACCCAGTGGCTCAGGACAGGGATAAGTGTTTTTTCCCCCTCCCTATCTCTCTTTCCTGCATTCTCTGTCTCAGCCAGACCCTAGAGACAGGCTCTGGAAGTGAGTGGGAGGTGTTCTCAAATCCTCAACATTCATTTGTCTTCTACATCCAACTTTTTTCTTCTCACACTAGTATTGCACAATCTTAGTTGAATCACATTTTAAACAGGAACAGTATCACTAACATGCAACAGACAAATAAAACTTGGGATGCTTCTTTGGTAAACAATGGTAAACAATCGCAGGTTAAACAATGAGACATAAATCTGACAGAATGGATTTGGTTAACATTTAATCACACTGACTTCCATCACAAATTAAGGGACCGAGGATGAGGACAAATGAGTAAGGACACGCAGACCATAAATATACAGAAACTGCACACCTGTTATCCACATGTTATGTGTTTTCATGGTAAGATTAGATAATGTGAATATAAATAGAGGAGAACATGGCGTATTAGCTGGGTCATGGCACTATTGACTGTGGAGATGACGGCCAGATGCTGACATGACTGACAGCTGTGCCTGAGGGTGGTGGGAGGAGGTTTACCTCGGCTAGTGCTGATGTCCTGGGTACCAGCTGTCTGGCCAATCAGGTGGTACTGGTTGAGTCGGGAGCCCTCCTCTGCCACAACAACAGACTTGGCCGGGCCCTGGGTCCACTGGTACACCACCTCAGAAGTAGGATAGGCATCTGGAATAACACACATATTTAGCTTAGCAGATCCAGCAGGAACTACAAAGTTGAGATGGAAACTTGAGTGACTCTGTAAGAACTGTTTTTGAATTCGGTGCTGTTCTATTTTTCACTTAAATAATACATTTGCTGAGATACATCAACTGCTTGATTCAGCAAAATCCCAACGCACACATTCCCCTGAAACTGACTGACTAAGAATCACATAGTATGCAGTAAAAAAGATTGTGATTGGCTAAAACGTTGATCTAAATATTGCAAAGGCCAAAGAACAATGTTCTGCAGCCCTAGACGGAGCGTTAGGTTGCATGAATGGGCCTCTATGCCTCAGAGTGTGATTAACCAAATGCATTACAACTTGCAGGTTGTATCCCAACTGATTTGTGCAAAGAATGCTTTCCTATTAGATCAAGAGTGTAGTCCTATATCTGTTAGCAGCTGAGAAATATTCACCTTCTTTGCGAGCAGCAGGTGTACCTGTCCATCTAGGCCAAGTCAAGCATTAGTGGTAATAAATTTAATCAGCATCTGTGTTGCATAATGAGATCAGAGTTTTAGGTGAACCTGTTCGTCTGATTAACACAATACGATTCACAGAGGCATCTCATTAAAAACCTTAAAGAGTAGTGCCAACACAGCAGCCCTAATAAGCAGAATACTGTACTTTGGGAACAATTAGATTTGCTGTAGGTTTATTTTTATATAACGGATTACTTTCATTGTATCTAGCCATTCCATCTAATGGCATTGGCATTCATTTCTCTCTGAGTCATTTCCCTCCTAAATAAATGATAGTGTACACAACTGCTTTTCCATGAGGTATAATCTACAGGCAGAACAAGTCCCTAATGTACACACTGGTCGATTTGGCTGCAGCACTCGTCTCTTTATGGAACTCTCTTTTTTCTCCCTTATCTCTTGCTCCAATCCCCCAACGCACTCCATCATGGCATCCAATCTCTAAGCGATCCATTAATCCTGCCACTCTCATGACGGATGTCTCCTGCGCAATTAAGATTGACTCCAGCCATCCCGACTGTGGGATTATTTGGCTCCAACGCTCAGTCCTCACACATTTGCACTCACATTCCTCTCTAGGACAGACAAACTACCACCAGACAGCGGATCTTTGCTGCAAAAGACCTTTGGCAAAGGTTCAATATATAATCACTGCTGTAACAAAACTATAGAACTGGTAACAGAGAAGAAAAACCTACTTTGTGTCAAAATATAGGAATTGTATTCTCATTTTGAACCAGATTTGCTGGTATATTTGTCATGAATTCACAGAAAGTTAAATTTGTGCAACTGACTTGCATCAAAGCAGCCCTCAGTTGCTCTATAATATATTTAAAAATGGAACATTACATAACTGCATAATTGCTTTAAATTATAATGAAATTATTGAAAGTGAACTTAAGTACAAAGCCTGGTTTTGATGAGTGGCACTTCACCTGTAAAACTCTATTTGTATTTAGCCTCTCATTTAAACAAGCACATTATGTAAGGTGTCATTTCAGTGAGCGGTTTGTGGACTCCCTGCCATTCTTGAGTAACCTTAGACAGCTCAGAGCGAGAGGCCAACAGAGGACAAGTCCAGCCCTCGCGGGCTAATACGGCTGAAGTATTAGCTGCTCTGAGGAAACATCTCATCTACCAGTTGAATATCACATGTCATTCATTGATCTGGAGTCATTACAGTCAATCCAAACTTTTGACTAAATATTTCAAAATACATGAACCAATAGAAAAGTCCAGATTTACCTTTAATAAAGCCTTCTTACACTAATATCATTCTTACTCTGAGAAGTTTCAGAGATGTCTACAGGCGGTGATGATATGTTACAAAGCATGTACTAGCATACAGTGGAAAAAAGCTGTTTATTCTATATTTCGACATGATACAAGTATATTTAGACGAGCAGACTGATGCTTGCCTTTGGGCGCACACAGACAATTACATTTCTGAACAAATGTGTTTGAATTGTTTGACAAACAAAGGCTGTCATAAAAGAATCGCATTCCTGAGGCGGGCACATTCTAATAAACCTGAGTAAAGCCAATAAATCCTAATCAGTGACAACCAAATGGATGGCTTTGAATGAATCTATGGACTTTGTAAAGGTGTGAATGAGTGTTAGAGTGCTACAGACGTATAGCTTTTTATAAATCTTCCTTTTCGTATATTTTCCATTTTTATCTCAACCATGGAGCCTTGGATCCGTTTTCATGTGTGATGACCATCACATTTTCCCGCATGTACAAATACGGTTATGTTTTGGGCCATTTTATTACACCCGGCATACAGCAAATCAGTCTCTTTACTAGTTTCACCAGATAACTATGGTGGTTTGTAAGGCTTCAGAACAAAGAACAAAGATCGTACTCCGTGGTATAAGCTACATTCATTTACTGAGATGGTGCAGTTGTTGCACTTTCCTTTCGACAAAATATATGATAAGTATGATGTGTTCCCTGTGCCAGTACGCTCCCAGCTGTGCTGCAGCTGATATGAGAGTTTATTTATATCTCTGAGTAGCTTTCATAGAGGTTTGTTGTGTTTGCATCTAATCTTTGTAACACCACTCTGGAATATGTATGCAGGCCAGAACTTGTGCAAACCCCATTCCTTGTCATAGTGTGAAGAGATAGATATAGGAGAATACATGCAAAAAGATGTAGTGCACTTGGAAAACAATGGACAGACGCACTTATTAATGATCATAATCTTCCTTCTTGGACTAGCCAGACTCTTTTGCATTAAAGTCTGTCCACAACAAGCAGGCTTTGTGTATATCCAGTACAAAGATGCAAGTGAGCTGAAGGACTACTGCAGCATTTTTCAGACTTTATATTGTGGCATTCATTACTATGGATAATGAAATCTGGTTGACTTGAAACTCACTAATAATGGAAGCTGTTTTGATACATCCTGGTCTGGTTACTTTTGATTTTCCCGAAGTTTGCTCGGATCTATATGTGTTCAGATGGGAGCTCCTCCCACACCCCTTCAGTGGTAACATTCTGGCACAAATTCATCCCTCCAAGTGAAGATACTGTGACTGTTTATCTGTGTTGTACAAAAAGCACAATTTAATTTATGTAATTCAGCAACAGCCCTTTGAACCCAATTACAAGTGTATTTTAATTCAACAAGTTTTTATCAAGTACAAGAAAATGCATCAAAATTATTGTCCATGGTAACTGACCATATGCTATAGTTGTTGGAGCAGCAGAGATTTAAAAGCGAACCAAAACACATTTTTTCCTCTTTCCCATGACTGTGTCTAATTAGTTATAGGAAGCTTAGTCAAATGGATGTAAGTATCATGACATTATTATTATTTTGGGAAGCACCGACTGCACTACACAACACTGTGGGTTAGTGTCACTGGGCGTTAAAACATCTGCTGGTTTGTGTGCAAACGTGTCTATGAAATGTGGTCCAATTAGTCATAGGCGCTGACTTCTGAACGGTTCTATTAATAGAGCAGTCAGAATAGTCTATGCATCTTATTCTGTATTTATCCTGAGTGATTAATCTAGCCTGCAGTGGAAAAGTGACAGGTGCCTCTCACATTGTAAAGGCAGATGTTTAATAAATCAGCAAAGCCCACAATCATCTGTAAATGATATGAGGCTAGTTTTTGACTTGATATTGAATAAAGAGTTGTGAAGAAGACAGAAGCTGTAATGAACAAATAATGCTTGCCTTGTTATTTTCCCCTAGTCAATATATTTCTACTGTTCAAATGACTCTCTTTCAGTTTTGAACTGTAGTTGTGATATTTATGTAGCTAACAAGCCTGAACTAAAAATATATCACCAAACACTTTCTCAATCTGCAGAAACTGCATCCTTTATTAAGGTGGACAGACTGGCCTTGTATTTTAGGACACAGTATGACTTAGTTGTTATAAAGCTGGGCTTGTATTCACAAAGTTGTATTCAATTAGAGAATGGTGCTCTATACCCAGGTTTGTCAACCACTGGGCCATGGACATCTGATGGGCCGTGAAGGCTTTTGATTGGTCCTTGTGTATAAAACAAAGACAGGCCATTGGTCTGCAATGTGTCCACAATTGGTGCGAAAAAAATCCTTTTTACGCAGCGATTGGTGTATTATTGCAATCTTTTGTTGCGTCTCGAATTAGTTCTCCTGCCCAAAAAACACTCCCAGATCAGTCGAGCGATGCAGACAGAGAGGCGCTCTGCTGCGCTCAGTCTGAAAAATGTTTTTTTTTACGATGAAACAAAGCGAGTTGTTTTGGAGGTGTTAATGGGGTTTGGAACGAATTTTGTCAAGTATTTGGTGTGCCTGACCCGGAGTTCTTATTGTTTGAACCGAATGGTCAACCGAGGGGCGAAGCCGACAGTGTGAGGGGCGGAGCCAACTGTGTGAGGGGTGGGGCCGACAGTGTGAGGGGCGGAGCCAACTGTGTGAGGGGCGGGGCCGACAGTGTGAGGGGCGGAGCCAACTGTGTGAGGGGCGGGGCCGACAGTGCGAGTTGGTTGATCAAAGCCTTTTGTACAGAATGAATGGGAGAGAGCGGTTGTGAAGCGGCCGATAAGGATTGCTGAATTCAAAGAGGTTTGACACAAGCATAATAGAAAATGCGGTATTCCATCCTGTGTTGCTATTTGCAAATAAGCTTACATATTTTACTTCTCTGGCACATGAAACTTCAGAATCTTAGCTTTGAAATGAGTCCAACCGCAAACAATACTTTTTACTTCTAGTGTTTATTAGCAAAATTAGTCTCATAGCACAAGTGCTAAACTGAAGAAGCATACATTTGATTTTTTACAAGTTTATTTTAATTTTATAGTAACGATTATTAAATTAAAACGTAAAAAGTTTACTTTCAGAAGTTTGTGCCTGAAGACATGAGCCAGGCTCCTGGCTGATAACACCAATCAGAACAGTTTTCAGAAGAATGAAACAGCCATAAACACCAACAAAAAAGGAAATAGAGCAGATGATTGGCATGTGTCAGTAGATAGGTATAGTCCAAATGGCTGGAGTCTGCATGTACTGGGAAGCAGACACACGATACAGGAGATGTTGTGATGAAGCTTGCCTCCACGCTTCCACATGGTCACAACTACAAGATCTACGCAGACAACTATTTCACCAGTGCCCTATTGATTGTTAGGCTGCATGATTGTGGAATTCATTACACAGGAACAGCCAGACAGGTACGCCTTCCCAACCTTGAGGATGAGAAAAGCTTAAAGTAAAAAGGAGACAAAGCCTTGATGTCAGAGTGGAGGCAAACCACAATGACAACAGGCAGGTTACACTTGTGTCATCCTTTACTGGCCCAAACAAGATTCAACGCTGGGACAAAACTGCCAAAAGATTTGTTGAAATTGAAAGGCCCTACATCGTGGCAGCCTGCAACAAATTCATGGACAGAGTGGATCTGTTGATGCACATTCAGTGTTTTTTATGATTTGTACATGCAGTCTGGGTCCATTGTTTTTAAATATGGTATTCATTTTAATAATAAATTATTGTTCATAAAATATGACTCGTGCGACTGTTATTGCTGTGTAGATGCTTCTCACAGAAGATACTTCTGTGTCCCTTTATAAGCAGTACAAACAAATCCTTAATTGTTCCTGTGTTCAGAGTGTGAGTGATATCACTAAAATGCATCAGATGTCTCCTAGAAAAAGGTTAAAAAATGCACGTTTTTTCTATATTTCGAGGCATTAACATATCAAGGAACTGAACTACAGGCCTGCATATGGACCGGATTTAGTAAGACACACACAATACATCTCAAAGAACCACTGAACTGAAGTTCTTCAGTAGTAACAGGGCGTACGGAGTGAGTACAGAAGATTATCCTTCCTTCAGGTCAGGAGTCATGGCTTAGGGGCCCCTAAAGCAGCTTTTCATTAAGACAGGGTCACCATCGTGTCCCAACAAGATCTCGTACAAATATATACACAAGGCAACGGACCAATGAATCCATTTGAAACCTTAAAAATGATTCCAGATCAAAAAGCGTTTCCCTAACAGGAAGATGACTGGATGGCGCCCTGTCACCAGTTCACCAGTTGTCCTTTTTAGACCATTAAATGCTCCACAAAATTGTACAAGATGCATCACTATCACCATCATATTCTTTGGAAACATTTCATGAACTTTTATCCGTGGTTGATGCTGCAACTTCCCCAAAACCACCAAAACTAAAATTATGAAATTGGGTTCACTAAACAAAATGGTCACCAACAGTCAATCAATATGCAGCAGCCAATACATGTATGTGTGAATGGCCAAGAATAATAAAATTTTGTAAACTCATTTATTATATTATGATATAGCTGTCGGTTTTCCTATTTCAGTTGTGTTTTTTTCTCTGACATGGTTAGGTGCTCAAATAAATCCTTACTAAACATTTACAAAATTTAAATCCTCTCTCACTCGTTGAAATGGTCCAATTATTCATCCTCTCACAACTTGGGCCAGTTTGCACATTTCTCTCGACTGATTATTCTCTTTTCTGGTGGTAATATCACACACCCCTTAGTGGTATGTCTAGTGTGTGTACATATGTATGTCTAAGCAAATATTACCTTTCATCAATTTCACCATCATTTCTCCACTAAACCAGATGAACAAGCAATTTTAAAATGTGTGAAAGAGCATTTCGTTTTTGTCTGTCTCACTTTCTGGCAGATAATGGCACTGTGCTAGAAACTCCTAGTGTACTGGCCTTTAAAAATAACTCCATCAGATCACTCAGGGCTGGTTAACACCCACACACTGCCATGTCCTTAAAGCCCATACCTTTTAACACAGGATTATAGAGCTGGAACAGGCTTCAGCCATTTCTACTGGCTCCCCACTGCACTAACATACAACAACCAGCCTTAAATAGTTCAGCTCAGCAGCCGGGGAAACAGGTGGGCTACCGGAGATGAAGCTGGATTATATTTGGGAAGACGATTTTTTGGTTGGAACATGACTCTCATTTTTTTTTTTACTTTAAATACAATTTAAGCTTGTGTGTGTGTGTGTGTGTGTGTGTGTGTGTGTGTGTGTGTGTAATTGTGTGTTCACTACACAGGTGTGGTGGTTGCGAATATACACAATATGTGTACATAGCCACCAATCAGCTATAACATTAAAAACACCGGGCAAATGTTGTGTGTATATGACATATCATCAATATCCCAAGGCTGTGCTCCCACCAAAACAGCTTTGATACTTCAAAACATAGACTCCAAGACATAAGCAGAAGATCCTTTAAGTCCCATAAGTGAGGAGGGGCCTCCATAGACTGGACTAATTTGTTCAGTACATCTCACTGATTCTCACTTACATTGAGATCTGGGGAACTTGGAGGCCAGCTTGAACAACTGAACTCTTTGTTATGTTTCCTAAACCAATCTTGAACAATTTTTGCAGTGTAGCAGGACCACTATCCTGCAGAAAGAAGACACTTCCATTAGGGAATACTATTTCAATTAAGGGGTGTTCTTGGTCTGCCAGTGTTTAGGTAGGTGGTGTGTGTCAAAGTAACATGCAACTGAATGCCGGCATCCAAGGTTTCCCAGCAGAACATAACCCAGAACATCATAATGCCTCTGTTGGCTTGTCTCCCTCACAAAGTGTTTTCTAGTCATCTAGATTTCACTGGTTGGCCATTCATATCCTTACGCTTGTCCTCTTTTTCCTGCTTCCTATACATTAACTTCAGTCTTAGTTAGAACTGACTATTCTTTTCCTGTCTTAGGGGCCGTTCACATATCGCGTCTTTTGCGTGCGCATGTCCATTATTTCAAATGTCGACGCGCGGCAGCCGCGCTCATAATGGAAGCGATGCGGTCACGACGCGCACGCGGTGCGACGCGCCCGCGGTGCGACGCGCCCGTTTTTTTCAGGCGCGTCCGCGCCGCATCCGTGCCACGTCGAGTTGAAAACATCTCAACTTTTCAGAATGCCGCAAGCGCACCGCGGGTCATGTGACAAGATTCAACCAATAAGCTT
>JBBIGB010000109.1:12646942-12659946 GCA_037577075.1 Alestopetersius hilgendorfi
TCTCTCTCTTTCTCTCTCTCTCTATATTTATATATATATATATATATTTCTCTTCCTCCTCTCTCCTCCTCCTCTCTTACATGCTTCCTTTTCTCTTTCTCTCTCTATATATATTTATGTATCTCTTCATCCTCTCTTTCTTCTTTCTCTCTCCCTTCTCTTATCTCTCCATTCTTCCTCTTTCTTCATTACTATTACCCCCTCGCTCTCTTTCCTCCACCTCTCTCTGCCTCCTCTCTCTGTTTCTCTCTTTTTCTCACTCATCATCGCTCTCTCTCTCTCCATCCTCCTATTCCTCTCCTATTTGTTTCTCTCTCTCTCTCTCTCTCTCTCTCTCTCTCTCTCTCTCTCTCTCTCTCTCGCTCTCTCGCTCTCTCTCTCTGGACGGAGTCTCGCGCCCTCTTCTGGCAGCTCACGTGCCCGCGCGAGTGATTAACTCCTCATCCTAGGAAGACTGCGGCACCCAGTTCCACAGCACAAAGTGCAAACACAGGTACACACACATGATTTATGACCCCAATTTCTAACATCACAAGGTTACAGTATTAGGCTTTATTGTCTCTTTAACAGAGTTCAGTCTATAAAGGGGATTCCTACCCCCCTCCCCCACCACCACCTCCCCCAATAATGCTTAATTAAAACAGGAACATGCAAACAAAATCAGAGCAGTTCGAAGCAAAACTGCATACAAGCACAGAATCAGAATTCTCCACATTACTGGAGCCAGATATCCAAAGTGTTACATATTTCCATAAGGTAGCTCACACAAAGATATTACCTATACACATGGATGTGAATATGTAGTCTAATGCCTGAGGTAGTGTTTTATGATCATTTTTAATTCAAGGTTTTGCCTTTTTTAAAATAATGTATTCATTGCAAAGAGATATACAGGGGTAAAATGGTCCCCAATTTATCACTCTATTACACTTGGCCTCAGAAAACACATACAAGTTCACTTGTCAGTTTGTATGATACATAAATTATGTGTATTTGCAGTAAAGACATTGAGATCTGTGCTTTCTAATTAGCACCTTTGTAAAACATTTGGGCCTTACAATACACAATTTCACATCAGACCACCCTGAATGGCTTCGTTTACATCTCAGTGAAAAAAAAATCCTTTGTACTTCTCTATAGTTAGTTCCTATCATAAGAAAATGTGTTAACCTTGTAGAAAAGAGAGAAATTATTTTTAACAGAACGGATGTATTTTTCTCAAAATTAAATCTTCTTCTTGCTTAAAATGACCCCATTGTTTCTTTTCTTTTTTTAAAGGGAACTGTTCAGTTTGTTTGCTTCTACCCAAGCTTTTCAGAGGGTGGAATAGATTTGTTAAGGGAGTCAGAGTGGACTATTGTTTTGTGGGAAGAAAGAATGTAAAAAACAACAAAAACAAAAAACAGGTAAGACTTCTCTGTTTCTATCTAACCTTATCCGCCTCCATGTACACACACACACACACACCTCCTGTTATCACTAAACCTCTCTCCACCTGTCCCCCACCCCCCTCCCGCTCCGCTCAACCCAACACCAAACTCATTTTCAGCAGATACTGCCGCATCCCCTTGAGATCGGCCCAGATAGCACACTCCAGTGTTTCTGGACCCAGGGCTGCGCTTATTAAAGGATGCGAGCGAGTGAGGTTGTAAATGCTGCTATCACCACTGCCTAGGCTCTTACTCATCACTTCACAGGCACAGCCAACTGCGCACAACAAAATCTGCACTCCGATGATACATGAGGTATTGAGCAGTCATTTATCACAGGGGCACCTCTGCAGCTGATGAAATGCACACTGACTTATCACAGAGGAGAGCGCGGCCACGGTGGATTATGATTAACCATTGTGAACTGATGACCTTAACATCAATGTGAGCAGATTGAGGCTTGCGATGTGATTTCCACATTGAGTCACAATTGACAGTGCATCTATGCTCCCATGAGCTGGGCGGGTTTCATGGAGGGGTGTAAAGTCATCTTCCCATATTATCAGAAACTGAATTTCTTACTTGTTTAGAATAAAAGATTGTAATGTATTCGGTTCAAATTGTTCATACACCCAAACATGCCAACTAAGCTGCTTAAATGATTTATTTAGAATTTATGCTGTTTTTGCCCACAGCCCACAGCCCACAGCAGTTTAGCCCCACCTTTTCATGCAAAAGTTAGTGTTTCAGGCTGCACTGCTTTTTGAAGGAGGCACAAAACAGATCAGTTAATCAGATTATAAAGTCACTCTGTTCAAAAGGCACCATTACAAAAACTATACCATTAAGAGGAGTTATTAAACTGTCATTTAAAACTGACATAACACCATACATAGTCATAAGTGGTTTTTAGAAAAACAAACAGTCTGCAATGTGTTTGATTTTAAAGGCAGGATTTGGATGCAGTTCCTTATAAACGGTGCCCACCATGTCTGCACCAGTCTAGTTGCTGTTTAATAAATTGTGAAAGGAAGATATTGACCAAACTGACCCACTCTTCCCTCATTTTGCATCTTGCCGCATGCACAAATGGACATCTGCAAGCTTGACTAGGCACCAGACATCAGCTCTAATTGGAGGGGACTCCTCTGCTCTTGCTATTTTATACTTGCTGAATTGGCAAAAAGTGTTACAAATTAACCAAACAAAAGCTTCTACTGCAGCTTCATTACTTCTGTTAACTAGGCAACGGGGAAAGATAATTGAATTGGGCTGAGAAAAATGGAGGAAGTCCCTGCATTGTATATTAGGCTGATTACTACACACCCCTCGTGTGGAAAAGATGGGGCAGAGGAAGGGTCTTTTGTCCTGTGTGTTCCAAGAACAATCTCAATGTCAACCACCCTCTCAAAAAGGGGAAAGTGGAGAAATCACATCTGTGCGGATGTGTGTGTGCATGCATGTGTGGGGTGGGGGAGGCGGGGTTGGTGGCTGAAAATATCACCTTGTACAAGCCTTCATATCTCATCTCTGTTAACACCTGCTTTGGTTCTCAACTCATAAATAATAAACACAACACATAAATTACAATCACTCTCGCACAAAATGTAATTTCAAGCACACAGTCAATAAATTCACATATCAGTCAGCGTGGTTAATTAATTCAAGACCGGTTTACATACTCTAAATGTGTACAGGCAACATCACTCATGACCATATGCACATCGACAGTGTACCCCATTTGCACCTACTCCGCCAGTTAGCCATTAGCTTATCAAACGGCCCGGTGCACCAGCCGCATTTACACAGGCGTAAAATGTGAGAACACTGTACACTTTATCTCCATTAAGTCCCTGGCTACTGATTCATTCTAGTAGCTGACAATCAAATTATGAAGCAAATTATAACAATGAATGCTTTGTGTTGACATACTGTACGCTCGGGAGACTCACACATTTATTACTCATTAATTTGGTAGAAAATGTTATACTGTATTAAATTGGATGCAAACAGGAACAGTCATTATCTTCTATAGCGTTTTTTCTTACACAATAAGTTCTTTAGGAACAGCCTGAATGACTCCTGTAAGACACACTTCCTGCCAGGACCTGAGGACTGGAGGCTGCTGTGATAAATGATACTCAAAATAGTCGCCTATAATGGACTTTAGTTCTTATCTGCTTTACCTAAAACCACAAAACAAAAGACAAAATGCAACCAACAGGTGGCTAGTGGAGCTGGAAACAAAACCGTGTATGGATCCACAAAGGCCCACTTTACCGCTCTTCCAGCTTTTGTTAAATCACAGCAGGGCCGCTGAGCTGTTCCAGCTGTCATGCCGAGGTAAGAGAGGACATGCGGCAACATGCAGAGGTTAAGTGAGTAGCTCTGGGGAGCAGCAATAGTTGGTGTAAGGACATCACAACTTTCAGTGAGGTCACTGCCCTCAAATTCTAAGGGGTATGAACAAGGAACTGCCTGAATCCGTGTAGCATCTCGGTTATGACCACTGGAAGGGCCTAAGCTATCACTAACCAAGAACAGAGACACCAGAGCAAAAGCAATCAATGACATGGCCTTTATTGGGGAAAAACACAGTTAAGAGCCCATATATGAATAATCCCCTTTTAAGACTATCATTATAGGGGCTCTTTAATAGTGTTTTTTTCCTCCTTGAATATATTATGAAGATCTTTAACTTTCAAACTATATATGAAATAAAAAATAGGAAGACAGTAAAATCCAAGACAGATCACAGACCAAGAAGGGATAGTTTCCAGCTTTTTTTTTCCCCATGAGAAGCAGTATTGCCTACCCAAAGCTCCACATCTCAGCAGATTTGCGAGTGCCGGGTCATTTAGCCCTCAGCAAGCAGGACTGGAGCAGATCAATCAGGGGCCTATCCAGGCCGCCGTCATCTGTGATTTGCTGTAGCACCGTCCAGCTGTTGGACCGGGAAAAAAATAATGGCTGATTGGACTCCATGGCATCTTGGCATTGGGGAACGATTCAATTTCCCGGTGATGGATGGTCAGAGAGAGCTGGACCTGAGACACTCGGGTAGTCTGGTCCTGACCCAAAACAAGCCTGGGAAACTGTAATGAGTCGTGCCATGTTTTGGGGCATTAGAGTCGCCACACTCACCCCCTCTGTAATCTGGGCGTTCCAGAGGGAGAGGAAGCCATGCTCTATGCCTGTTTATGAGAACAGGGGAAGAATTGATCAGCCGTTTTGTTTTTTCCTCGTTCATCTGCTTTCTCATTTCTCCAGCTGCCAGTGCTGTAAAGTGCCATAACCTAATTTCATGGGGGTTTGTGAACAGGCAATTCAAAGACTTCCCTCTACATAAGGGGTCAGCAGCTTTATACTGCTCGTAGCTATGAATACCGATGCACAATTGAAAAATATGCTGACAAAAGCTCAGTTTCCCAGAACATATGCAATAAATATGTCATATGAAGTAATGGCCTACTGTACTAAATAATGAGCTTTGAACGCCTCGCAATTTTTGCTGATGAATCAGCTATATCACAGTGCTCTTGCACATATTTTATTATTTGCATCCTTTTTAACTAAGTAAATAGCCTCCCCCCACCACCAATAGCAGAAAAAAACAAGGAAAGAAATCAGGTTGGGGGTTGCATTTATATATTTCTTAGAAGAGATGAAACACCCTGAACAGAGTTTAAAAAGCTCACTGCATGACCATAAGATAAATCTAAGTTCAAAATCGGTGACTTTGTGGGCTGGCAGCGACATAAATCATCCAAGGAAAATATCCAGCTGAAAAATGCCCTCCTTAAGAACAGCAACCCGACTACAGCAGAAATAGAAAGTGCAGACATGGTGGCCACTGTTGTCAAAAAAACCTCAAATCATGCCTGCAAATGTACACACATTATCAATCCTTAGCAATAAAAGGTCCATATTCTATATTTTCCATATTCTAGATTTTACACACTGATCAGCCACAGACACTTGAAATGAATAAGTAGGGATACTGAGAAAAGGGCAGATTGTAAAGTAAAGTGTCTCCTTATAATCACATATAAACACAGTACAGCACCACACAGTGTGAACAATGTGAAATTCTTTCTCTGCATTTAACCAATTCAAGAGAAACAGGGGGCAGCCACCAATGCAGCGCCTGAGGGGCAGTGTGTGGGGATGGTACATTGCTTAAGGGGACCCCAGTGGTGCCTTTGGCAGTCCTGGAATTTGAACCCATGTCTTTCCAATCACAGAAACGACTCCCTCACCACCAAGCCGTCAGCTGCCCTAGTCGACTGGGTCAGAGCATCTCCAAAAGGACAGGTCTTTGTGATGTTCTTGGTATTTAGAGTGGTCCAAGGATGGCCAGTCATTGAACCAATAATGGAGTCATTGATGCTCATATCTCACTAATGCGCTTGTGGAGTTAGACCCATCTGGTCTGATCCCATAGAAGAGCACAGACTGCTGAAAAGGTTTATGCTGGCTATTCTAGGAAGCTGTCAGAACATGCAGTGCAGAGCAGCTGTGTATGTGGCTCTATAGACACAGACCAGTCAGAGTGCCCATACTTCCCCTGTCCGCCACCAAAAGTGCCGACAATGGCATGCAGACATCAAAACTGGATCATGGAGAAATAGAAGAAGAAGGGCAGTTTAATGAATCACATGGATGGCCAGGTGTGTGTGTGCATCTCTTACCCGGTGAAGAAATGAAATCAGAAGGTTCTATGGGAGGCAGGCAAGCCAGCAGAAGCAGAGTGAGGCTCTGGACAGTGTTCTGCTGGAAGACCTGGCATTTATGTTACTTTGACTTGCAACTCATACCTAAACATTATTGCAGACCAAGTACACCCCTCCACGGCCGTGGCCTCTTTCAACAGCACAATGCACACTGCAAGACTTCAAGTCATATTTCTGAATGACCTCTATTACAAAAGGTCGCAATGGTTTGTGCCTCATTCAAAAAGCTGTTTTGCCAGAAACACGGCCTGTAATCTCACTGTGAGTGGGTAAGACTAAGCTCCGGTAGGCAGATATGTAAACATGTTTGTGCAACATCACAACCTTTAACAACAAGCAGTATTATCCTTTTTTAATTCTTATATTCCTTTACTTCCAGTGCTATGCCTATCAGAACAATAATTGCTGTCTGTTTCCTTAGGCAGAGACTAATCACTGATGTTCTTCTTCAAACTGTTCCGTTTAATCATCAGCCTAGAAAAACACGGAGATTCCAATATTATATTGTGGTGTATTTATTTTTGCCCGATAAAATGGTGTGGTGAACTTTTAATCAGCAAAAAGATAACGAGGAACAAACATTTGGGGGAGCTTAATAAACTTGGCTTTTGCATTAGTCTGCTCGACTGCATTCATCTCATAGCAACCTTCTGAGTCAAAGAGGAACTGATAGCTGCTTGTTTGCAGAGAGGATATAAACACTGTTCATCATAAGTACAGGAGGAAGGTTAACCATCTCCTCCACAGAACCCCAGTGAGTCGTGCTCCTGCACAAAACATACAAAACTGTTCCAGCGAGAAGCCTGACCCCCCTGCGAAATGTGTTTCAATACAAGAGCCCTGTACTTCAAGGTTGAAACTCTGAAACAAGAAAAGAACTAAAACGAGATAAGACAATGTTTACAAGTTTGTAGAGACTGGAATATTCCACTATTCCACATATTTCTCTGGCATATAAAACCTCTGAATGGAAAAGGAAAAGAAAAATAGTATTTTACAAATAATAATAAACCGGTCCTAGATTTAATGGACAGTCTTCAATGACTGTGTCATTCAGATTTAATATGTTTCCACTTTATATGTTTTAAAACCAAACGAATGTGTAAAACAGGAAAAAATAGTAATGGCTTATAGAAATGCACAGAAACTAGCACGAAGGGTCGGTGCAAATATATTAAATGGGGTCTGTCTGAATTATAAAAGAGATTTAATCAATCAACTTCAGCTAATCAACCAAGTTCATTCGTGTTAATTGTGTCATACCATTCAAAAGACAAAATTATTTTTTCTATTTTACTTAGATACATAATTCAATACTTTAATTAACATAATTAAAATGTAATGCCTTGTGCCTATCTGCATTACATCTTTTGATTTTTGAAGTTACCCCTCCTATCACAGACCAAAGCCATAGAAATCGTGTTTTTGGAAATGCATGAGGATAGTGGTTTATGATTTCCAATTCACTTTGATTTGGACGTACAAGTGAGGAGTCTTTTCAGATTGTTCTCATCATTCTTGTTTTAATTAATGACTGGCTCACAAACACAGCAGTACATACTGATAGGAAGAGCGTAAATTTGGTGAAAATCAGCTAGAATTATAAGCACAAAAGTCAACGCTCAGACTGTGTTAGATTTTAACATTCAAATAAACCCTATCAAGGACACACAGTGTTGCTGAGGCGATGCACAGCTTTTATGAAGCAACGAAAGATACTTGATTGCTTATGATGCCCCCTTGTGGAATATATGACCTGCGAAATATGAGTGAGTAAATATGAGGATGTGAGTAAGCCATGAGAAGCTTTGAATAAGAACTTTTTAAATGGTTAATTTAAAGGATCCAGTCCTGTAACAAAATGGTGAAAACAACAACAACAATAATGATACATTATTATTAATTTTATGTAGCACTTTTCTAAATTCTCAAAGTTGTTTTACAAAGGGCATAAACATAAAGGAGAGACATAAAGGACAAAAACAAGCATGATGATAAAACACCACAAAGAACAACACAACAATACACTGTTGACAACTATAAGATTATTTACAACTTCTGAAATACTTAGACACATAATACAAGCTTTTATCTTAAGATGGAGTAAACTAACTTAAGACTTTTGCTGGAAAACCCCAGTCCTACTGTTTTCTATAACATACTTGCGTCTTGAGGGCTTAACAATGTATTTAGGTCAGTATATGAGAGCAAGGAACACACTGGACTCAGGTTCCATCATCATCATTATGTTCTGTATTATTATTGCCTGTTATCATTATTAATATTATTATTATATGCCTTTAAACATTTGTGATATTAAATGGCTCCAGTTACTGTTTCCTGCCTGAGCGATAACGTAGCACTTAGCATTCCACCCTGGCCCGTACTGTGTGGCCAGAGGTTTGAAGAGACCCAGTGACAGGCCTTGTGTGCTTCACAAGAGTTGTCGTCCAACCTTTGCCCCATTCCAGCAGCGCAACAGAACAGAGACCTTCTATACACAACTACAGCTTTCTCCATTCACAGGAGTCCAAATATGGCACTAATGGCAAAGCAGAAACTGAGGATATGCATAAAGAGAATGAAGGATGAGCTCCAGCCCCCTGATGTTGGAGGATTTCAGTTCAGTTTAATATCACTGATGGCATTGGGAGTTTCGCTGATTCCACTGAAAATGGCATGGGGTAGGAGGTGGCCTAGTGGTTAGAGAGTGTAATCAAAAGGCTGTGGGTTTGAATCCCAGTACTGCTAGTGGTAACACTGAGGTGCCTTTGAGCAAGGCACCTACATACTGCTGCCTGCTGCTTCACTTGGTGAATGGATTTCACACTGTGTGCTGTGGTGTGTTCATATACTGTATGACAAATAATGACTTTTTACAAACTTTTTGGTTTTTGCTGAAGGCCACAGCAGAAAGACAGACAGTAAATCACAGTGATACGGCAGTGGTTGCGGAATGATCATCACGCACTGATACTGAGCTCGAACTGTTAGTGTACTGAGTACTGACTGTGCAGGACTGGCCACCACGTACTGAAACACTTACGCGTGGCACTTCCAGTCAGACTCACACAGGGAGGAGCTCACGCAGCTCATTTCGTCAGAAGTGACGATAGCTTTGGTACCTCCCATTAAAACGTGCTACGCTTGCTGCAACTGCCCAAAAATGATGCACACACAACAATACGGATTGACTGAAAAAGCAGTGGAAGCCGCTCTGGGCTGAGCCTTATGGTATAAGGATTAGCACGCATGCGCGTTGTGCTCAAGCTCGGCCCAGCATTAAAGCATCTTCAACTGCGAGTGAGAGAAAAAAAGAGAGATGCAACAATAAGTTTCCAATGGTTTGAAGAGTGAAAGAGGAGGACACGGGGACATGGAGGCGAAAGAAAAACCAAAATGAAAAACTTGGCCCGGACCCCCTCAACTACCAGACGGATCGGCATGATCACATAGGAATGGTCTGAGTGGCTTTTTTGTTCTCGCACACGGAAAGAAAGAGGAGACAGAAAAAGTTTGGGGAGAGTTTGGGAGAAGTATGGCGCGGGAGATTGGAGAGGCTGGAGGAGGCAAAAGTTCAAGCAGCAAGAAGCAGAAGAAGAGGAAAAGCAAGAAAGAGAGCAAGACGAGGACCGTACACGCCAATCTTTTATACGAACACGCCAAAGGAGGGGAGAACCCCAACAGGCACTATGCAAACAACAAGATTAAGACCACCAAGTACACCCTGCTCTCTTTTATACCCAAGAACCTTTTTGAGCAGTTCCACAGATTTGCCAACGTCTACTTTGTCTTCATAGCTCTGTTGAATTTCGTGCCTGTAGTGAACGCGTTCCAGCCGGAGCTCGCGCTCGCCCCGGTGGTCTTTATTTTATCCGTGACCGCTATAAAGGATCTCTGGGAGGATTACAGGCGACACAGATCCGATAAAGAAATCAACCACATGGACTGTCTGGTTTACAGCAGGTAGGTGTTTGCTTCTGTGCTCCACCGATAGCACAGCTGGGATAAGTAACTTCCACATGCCTCTCCAGGATGACTGCAGGCCTACCTGTTGCAAAATATATCCACACTTTACTCGCTTTCGTGTGCAACCTTTTTATATTTTACTTAAACATTGAATTGTAAATATTTATTTTTGTTTCTTTTAAACTATACTCTAACACAAACTCTTGTCGTAGAAGTCTAGGTGCCCCCCCCCCTTTTTAACCAGATTTAACTCCTGCTTCATGAAAGTAAATCTTTGGGGTCCACAGGCTTGTGATGGCCTTGCATTCCACGTTCCAGGCCTCAGGTTTGATGGATATATTTATTGAGCATTACAGGTCCTTATCATAATCCTCTGAGAATAAATCCTGACTCAAACCTCCAGAATGAGGTTATTTACTCATTTTCAGTTGGGGTTTCTGCTTGACAGGCTTTCAAACTTATTTGACTTATATGATGAATCGCAGCCTTTTATGCCCATTTTTCATTTTTTTTTTTACACAATCAGTTACTTTTTGGGTGGTGATTTTTGGGTTAAAACATTAACTTTAGTTAATGCCTTCTAAGATAAAAGTCCCATTCTAAAGGAAAAGAACTTCCATCCATGCTCATGAAGTTATCTGTAGAATAATGAACATTGGAGCTATTATAGCTACAGTTATTCGCCTCACCAGATTATTGATCACGCCACCCTACCATGCCAAAGACAGATCCACATTCGATAATGTCAGTTTGCCAACAGAAAAACAAGTACAGTGGGTCTCCAGTAAATGAGCCAGATAAGTCTTCTTTAAGGCCGCCAAGCCACCTTCTGCTGATTCACCTGAAGCCGATTCATTTGCATCTTCTCTGTACTGAGCTCTGAAACCCAGCAAATATTGAATCAGTTCGGACAGATTTATAGTGACTGCCATCATTTAACTATTGAACTTAGAGACAGTTGAAAAGGTTTTTTTGTTTGTGTGTTTCTGGATCACTTCAGTGAAGTTATGCTGGAATCTGTATGGCTCCAAGGTCTCCACAGCGATATAATCCAGTGTCACAACATGCTGCCATGTCCTTGTTTTAGATATAAAAATGCCAAGTTATAATCAGGCAAGTCTCAGTGGCAGATTACTTCAAATCTTCAAATGTTTAAAAAAATTAAAAGTGCTCTGAGAAGGTACCATTTAGTAACTTAAGTAACTAATTAAACAACTGAAGCAAAAGTGACTAGTTTGTTAATCAATGTCCAGAAACGAACAGTAGGTTGAAATAACAATTTTTTTTAAGTACCAAGGCATTTAAATGTAGATACTTGGATTCCTTGAAAACCGCAGAGTGTTTAGGAAGATGGGGAACCATGATAGGGCCCATGGTGCCTTGCTTTTCTGTTAGACTTGCTGTAAGTGTAAGCACGAATCAGTCATGTATGGAAAACCATATACATAATGTTAACACTTTATACAGTATAGAGGTGGACCCTATCTGACAGTTTTTCGTGGAACGCTATATGTGAGTTCGCAGAGTTTTATCCAAAGCGAACTGTAATGTATCTGCCAAATGAATGTGATATACTGTGATGATGTATTGAAGTTTTCACACACTATGCTCCTCTATACCCCAGTTAAACAAAACGAATTGTACTTGCTTTGTTAAAACACATCGATGGTCAGTGGTAAGTGATGTTGAGATACACACAAAACTACTCTAGGATGTCACGTCAGCAAAATGAAACTATAGTCATATTTCCCACTCCAGTATAATTCTGGATTCTGTAGAACATTGTTTATTATGTACATGTGTTCAAAACATTTGTTATATTACAGGAAAATGCTCAGAAAAGCTGTAAACCACGCATTCATTAAACTGACGGCACACACATTGTTAGAATGACATGGGCAGAAAAAAGAATGACATGGGCAGAAAAAAGATGTTTGGACTCATACATATAGAAAATATGTCCTTGAGCAATTACTAAAAGACTTGTATAATTGAATCTTTGTAGTTGATCGTGAAGGATGCGCTTGTGTAACGTTCTGAATGAAAGGTCAGTTGTTGAAACAACTTGCTTTATGTTTGGCGTGGTGACTTTTCTGAGACTGAGCTTCTGTTGTGATGTGAATAATGCTGAACGTTGTGTACGTCAGGTGTGGGCTGTAGTTGTCTTCTTGTAGAGTAATAAGGGAACCAGTGATGTCAGTGATTGGGCTCCAGGGTGGAGGAGTACATTTTTTGAATTGGAATTGCGACTGTTGTTCTTGGTCAGGTTTAGATTAAAGAAATGTCTTGAATGGTGAGGGGTGGGAAGATTAAGAAGTTGTTGCTCAGGATTTTCTCAGCAGACCTAACAGCTTTCTGCAGTGAGGCTTATTCTCTGAACCAGACGAAAGAGCCTGTTCTGTCCTGGAGGTCAATGGATGATTAGAGGTTGACCTCTTAATTTATAATATGCAGATACAGACTGATGAAAAAAAATAAACACAGATCTCGGCTTTAGAGCCCTGTCTAAAACCTAGGGATGCACCGAAATGATTTTTTTGGCCGAAACCGAAAATGAGGAAACACTTGGCCCGAAACCAAAACACCGAAAGAAGTTATCATACCAGTTTTTTGTGATTTTGCTGTTATGACTGGCACTGTGTGTGCCTGCAATTGTATGATTCAAAGCTACGAAAATATTTGTTTAGCATTCAAACAATGCACAAATTGAAATAAAATATTTATCTTGGCCCCACTCATGAATAGCCCAAAAGCAAGAAAGCTGAAATATTATACAATTAAATAGGGTTGTCACAGTACCAAAATTTCAGTATTCGGTACCGATACCAGTGAAAATCCACGGTTCTCGGTACCAATTTCGGTACCAAAGCAA
>JBBIGB010000109.1:12677471-12688139 GCA_037577075.1 Alestopetersius hilgendorfi
ATCAGACAGGTTTAATTGATTTCATGCCAGGCCCAATAAAAAAAGTGTTCCTTTAATTTTTGTGAGCAGTGTATATAGATTGTCATATATATATATATATATGATGGATGTACTTTAGTGTTTTCCAGAGGCGGGGTAACAAACTCAGCAGCAGCGACCATTTTGTCAGAGTGAGTTAGTCGGTCACAGGTAGACGTGCTCATTTTGTGTCTGAGTGTCTCGCCTAGTGTTGCTAGCCGAGGCTGACCACTGGCGCTGGGATAGGGGCCGCTGGGTTAGCGCCGCGCGCAAAAAAAAAAAAAATTAAATAAAAGCTACAGGGATCTCACCACCTGTATGGTCCATATCCCTCCCGCTTTAAAATTGCTGCCAACGCTCCTGACTTAAGAGTCACCACGGCATGTGATTTAACTTTTTTTAATGCAATACTTTTTCTGTTATTAATTGTTCGAAATTAAGTTCGACATCCCATATATTTATGTATGTTCTGTTCATTTTTCACTTCTCACAGTCCATATATGGTTATGCGTATGAACACATTAACATATAAATTGGACATTGGTTTATTACAGTTTCCTTACCATTCAAGCTGAACTGATGAGTGTTATGTTGGTGTACAAGAGTAACTGGAACAGGAAATGTGGATGAGTGTTTGGTTGCAAAGCTGCATTTTGTTTTCAACAGCCAAGAACAACATAACACCTAAAAAGAATAGCTAAAGGTTTTTTTTTTTTTGGTTTTTTTTTATGTCCCTGAGGATTTCAGTCCAAACAAAGCATTTGTTTCAGAACATTTTGGCCTTAATTGATTTTGAAGGAGACACAATACAAGGCAGTGAACAGTTATTTATGTCTTCAAGGCACAGAAATAGCCTATTTTAAATGCAAGGAACAAAGAGATTTATTGAAAAAAGCTGGCTTCAGGAGAATATAAAATTCAGGCAAAATGTAGATCATAGGCAAAATGTGAATCAATGAAGAATTGGTCTTTTGCTTCATACTTGAAGCCTTCTGTTTAAGGTCTATTATTCTAAGGTTCATCCTTCTTGACCAGTATTGATCATTTACTGCCTGAATACTGAATACATGTCCATGTCTGCATCCTGTACATGTCTATTATGACATGGCAAGCAAATCATAATTCTTCACCTTAGGATGAGTTAAAACGGGCCTTTTAAAAAAAAAAAGGCTTAATATATTCCTAACAGCACAACTGAGAGGAGTCTTGTTTAATGACAGCACATTATGATCGCTGCTGATCAGTGACGGGGCTGCTGCCAAATACAGGCTTATGACAACAAGTAGACAATTTGTCATAATCAGCCAGTAATTCCATTATTGTAGATGAATTGCAGTCATTGAGTTTTTGGCACATGACTTTTTGTGGGTAGGACATGGCCATTGTTTTTTTTCCCAGAGACTGGTGCTTTAATGAAGAAAGCATGACACTGGAAACACAAACAGGTCTACTCTTACAAATTCAGGCCTGAGGCTAAAGGCACCAGCTAAGCACAGGACTGTCTTGGAACATGCTGGTTGTAAGCCAGCTAATGGCCTTGAATGCCTTTTTTTTTTCTTTTTTCTTTTTTTTTTTGGGACAAACAGAAACCTATTAGAAAGCCCAATGCAGGCCAAGAAGGGACCATAGAAATAAGCAATAAGCAGTAGATTGTATGTTCCTGGTGTGCTACCCATAGCTGTCTGCATATGAGTACCTGATTGCTGTGTTCCTATATGCACACATGCTTATGCACATGTGTTTCCTGGAATTGTTGTAATAATTTCTCTTTAACTAAGTGGAAATGCATGTTCCCCATGCAGTGTGATTGCTTTTACTGAACCATTTTTCTATATTGGTCATTTTACCTCTGGTAGATTTTGGACAAGAAAGAGGAAATGGCTCAGTGGAGCACCACTAGGGAATGGTAATCAAACCGGAGGAAATCTTTTATAAAATCCAATAAGCCATGCACAGAATGCTGGAATAGTCCAACACTGGGCAATTAAACTGGAATTGCTACCACTGCACTGCTCCCTTACAGACCTGTGCCGGGTTTATTGGCCCTTAACCGTAACATTCTGCTGCTCTATTACAATGCTGTCTTATGGTATTCTAATTAAACAAACTGTACCAGCTGCTTGAGCAGGCCCATGGACTTATGACTTCTGGCCTCTTTTTTTACAGGAATATAAACCATACATGTTCTGGATGAATATGATTGATGCCTTCTACCAAAGCCTCATCTGCTTTTTCATCCCCTACTTTGTGAGTCTATTACCAAAGGTTTCTGCTTCATATACCCTGTGATTATATTTGTATTTGTGTTGTTTGAAGATAATTTGCAGTAAGAGTTCTGTCTGGTTGCAGGCGTATGCTGACTCAGATGTGGATCTGTTTACTTGGGGCACTCCCATTACTACTCTAGCCCTCTTCACAATCCTGCTGCAACTGGGCATAGAAACCAAAACCTGGGTAAGGATAACTCACTCGTGGCCTTTTGCCCTGAAATGTTCTTCACCAGTGTTTTGTGGTCTGTGGAAATGACCCTTATCAGCTTTCTTCAGGCTAAAACTCAAATGTCCAGTTTTCTCTTAACCACTAATGTAATCATGTAATGTTTGTATCTTGTAATCATGTCTGTAATCTTTAGTATCTGTAACTGCAACCATTTTTTTATTGGTTTTAATGCAATGTAGAGACTATATTGCATAAAAATTTCTGTTTGGAAGTCATCGCTGTATTGTTATACCAGTTAGGATTGTTCGTGGTGAGGAACTGGTAAAATGTTTTAGCCGTAGGAATTTTCTCTAGTTGGCACGGCAGGATGGAAACGGGAGAGAATGCTTGAGATGAGATGAGACGAGACTGTTGGCTTTGGTCGTGCAGGCAGGCTGGCCTGGCGCAGGATATTTATGCACTGACCTGGGCTGATTGGATTGAATCAGGAGACACTGTGCCATCAGAGACAACGCATCAGCCTTCAGCCTGGCAGGCAGAGCAGTCAGCCACAGTCCAGTCTACACAAACACACAAGCTGTGGTACATGTTCTTTAGGAGGGGGACTTATAGTTTGTTTTGGCCAATGTGTGAGTATACATGTAGGTGTGTGTGCATATGGGTGGGGGGGTGGGGGTGCTTATGCCTGTCTGGTTTCTCCACTTGCAAGCCCATTTTAGATTTATGAGGCTGAATTGGATTAGACCTCTTTCCATTACAGCACTGCTGTAAATTTTCAGCTGACAACTTTGTCTGTGAAAAATGCCCCCAGCGGCCCAGCCGTCTTCACCGACACGACGGCTTCTTGTGTGGACGAGGCCGTTCTTCACGGCCAATGGTGCACATTAAGAGTAAATGTTTCCAAAAGGTGGATTGGCAGGTGCACCGTTCCCCCGACTGCTCAGGGAAATGAACTTGTGTACTGGAGGAATGGACATGATTCAGGGTTTGTGGGGTGAAAGAAGGGCTAGCATGTGCTGTTCATGCTCACTGTGTCATTTTAGAAATCATAAATAAACAAGACATCATATTGTCCTTATTGTAACTTCATGCTGTCACCTTAGAATCAAATTGAGTTCATTTTAGCATATATAAAATATCTGAATATTTTGATATCTTTCCTTTTTTTAATGAAGCTTCTTACTAATTATTTGTCACAAAACTTCATTTTATACATGCATCTGTGCTGCAGTAGGGATTATATTATGTATCACTGACCGGTGAAGTAAACAACATTGATTATCTTGTTATGATGGCAGCAAGTGAACATTCAGTTGGTGACAGATTGTGAAGACTGGGGCACAGAATCTCCAAAACTGCAGTTCTTGTGTGGTGTTTTCATTATGGAACATTTAATACCCACCAGAAGTTTTGGAGCCTAATAGAGACTGATGCATGCGTGAAGCAAAGGCTAGCCCATCTGGTCCAGTCCCACTAGCATTTTCACCAAAGTCATTTCTGAACTTGTTTTTTTGAAGGCATTGGTAAATGGTGAGTAAACTAAGTAGCATTATATAGGTACCATCCTATTGATTGTTGTTTGCTGTTCTGGACATACTTTGCTGAAACAGCGGCCTGTGGTTGGTCATTTTTGCATGTCAGTCAAACACGTCTAAAGAGCCTTTAATAAAAATGCATCTTTCAGTGGAATTGGTTATACTTTGTGTTGAACAAAAAATAGTTCTGTACTTTCTTGCCTGTTCTTGACCTCTTTTTTTCTTGCCTGTTTCTGTCCTCTTGTATGTCAGAGCCGTTTGCTCTGTGAATTAGACTCTGCAGCTCTTCATACATACGGACATGACTTTGATTGCCCTTGTCTCCTTGTGTTCCAGACATGGATGAACTGGATGTCAATTGCCTTCAGCATAGTGCTGTTCTTCATGGTGGCCCTGTGCTACAACGCCTCATGCCCCACCTGTTACTCCCCCTCCAACCCCTATGGGACTATGCAAAGGCTTCTGGAAGATCCTCACTTCTATCTGCTGTGTGTCATCACTCCGATGGCTGCTCTTCTGCCTAGGTACACTTCCCTTGAGGGATTGTGTTTATCTGTCCTTACAATTGTGTGCGTTTATGTGTCTATGCAAGTGTAGCTTTTGCTGTTCATAAGAGTGAATCATCTGGAGGATGGTGAAGAATCCTGTTATGGGAAGGCTTGGTGTAGTGCATGTATCCAAAACTGTGTTGTTAAATTCATGAATCTTGGACTGATGGTTGACGGCGCAAGACTTTCATGTTTAGTCCAGAGAGATGAAGTTGAAATATTCATATTTTAGTGGTTGTATAAGGAATTATATATAATGGAATTGTATTTGAGTAATTATTTATTTGAATAAGATATTTTATGCCTTATTACTGATGTTTCGTATATGGCATGGTGTTTATAAAAAACGATGATGGCTCATTAAAAACTGCCATACTGGCTGTTTGCTAGCAGCTTACAGATGAAAGATATAGATGTTAAATTATTCAGTATGCAAAGTCACTCAAACTCGTGTGTGTTTCAGATACTTCTACCGAGCCTGTCAAGGAACTCTGTTCCCCAGTCCGATGCAGGTAGGACGACAGCTAGACAAACTGCCGTTGGAGATTCGCAAGCACTTCTTGAGTCAGAGCAAGATGAAGCTGGGCTCTGTAGGGTCAGTTCGCCCTCCTCTCCCTCAACTCTTCCCTTTCTGCAGGCCCTTCTTTAAGGACTGCAGCTTTAGTGTCCGACATACGCACAGCACCAAAACCAAACGGAAGGACAAAGTGGGACAAGGTGGTCCCGTCCACTCGAAGGGCATGGAGATGGACACACCAGTGAGCTCCAAGGATCCTGAAAATCGTCCCATACATGCTCAGAGAGCAGAGAGCAGAGGAGGAAAACAGGGCTCAGGAAGCCCCAACTCTGAACCTATAGACTCCAGAGACCAGCCAACAGGCCCAGATGCCTTAAACAAGAGCTGCACTCTACCTTACCCCAAAGAGCCTCCTCGCGCCGGAGAGGTTTCTCTTCCTGCAGGCCTAGCCTCATCACTAAGCCCAGAACAGTCCAGTGAACTCGACTGGCTCACCTCCACTCCGCTGCCTTCTCAGAGCGAGAGTGTGCAGCTCATATCACCCTCTAGTGGGGGCCCTCCAGGAGTTACTTATAAAAAAAACCAAGAGGTTATGGACTGGCCAAACCAAAGCCCCCTCTTGCCCAAAGGTGATGAGGACCCCTCCGACTCAACAGACTGTCTCCAAGAACACTCGAAACCATCCTTCAGAGCAAATATTCTATGATGCCTTCTACATCTCTCTCTTTCTCCAGTCCAAATTTGCACGTTAGAAGTTTTATTCTATTTTCAGGAGTTATTTTATAAAGCTATAGATGGGTACTATACATTTCTATTTTAAATGTGTAAAGTTCAGAATAAAGATTATTTTTGACAATAAGCAATAGATGCAAACTGGATGGTCTTACCGGATGTTTTACTACAGAAAGTATTTTTTTTTCTTTGGCTGTTTTTAAAATGTCTTGTTGAACCGCCTCAATTCTTGAGGATGTTTTGAAACATTCCTTTCCTTTGTCTGTTATTTAGACCTTGAAAATGTGGCCAGTTCCAAACACTCCGAACACATTGGACAGCACTACACCGACTGATTTTATATTTTTTTTTTACTGTTCTAAGAAGCGAGTTGCCTGAAAAGTGAAAAATCTCATATTTCTTAAGGTGCTTTGATGATGGTAAAACTGAAAAAAAAAATTGTGCTTTTTCAAAGTGCCCTTTCTCTTTAACTTAATACCTGTACATGAAGCCCCCTCTTCACTCTGTAGAACACTTGGCCATAAGCAACCCAAAAAAAAAAAAACACTGTAGCTGAAGGCTTTGAGCGTCAGCTTCCTTTAACGCACTACAGAGCAGTCTTGAGAGCACGGTGATTTACAGGATTATGCTGAAGCTCAGAGGTGAAATATGTCTATTTCATGCACTTGCATCATGACAGTCTTGTTCGAGTGTTGCCAGATTTGCATAGAAAACTTGAAATCCCCCCTTTGAGCAACGCAGAAATGCACCGCTGCTGAGCACCGGTTCCCTTTGCCTTTTGATACACACACAAATGATGCTTGCATCATTTTCAGCCAAAGATAGCATTTATATGGCTTCATTTTATGAATACTTGTGCTGCTTCTTTTTTTGTATCAAAAACATAGTCCCTTTAGAGTTTTAAAGATGTATATTAAACTATATCAAGCTGGAATTTAATGCCTTAATGCTGAATCCATATCGGGTCATTTGCAATGTCACACCTTTCAGAGAATGGTTTGCTTATTCATAAAATCACTTGTTCAGAGAGGACTTTTGATTGGCTGGTTACTAGGAGCTAATGGATGGAACGTATAGATGTTAATATATGCAATGTGAAAAATAATTCTGTCAGGAAAGCGATTCTTGCTTGACCACAACCTGTGCATTTATTGCTGTCCCGGTTTTATGCTTTGTATTTCGCTGACTGTCCTTGACCAAAGATGCCAAAAGCACATAAGAGCTTTAATCCTTGATGGTGCTTCAGATAAGGTAGAGTGGCGAGAGCTTCCACCAGGTTACCAGTCACTGCTGGACTGCTGTGTTGGGGGTTTTTTGTGGGGGGTGGAGTTTCTGTTTACCCTCGCCTCTTGAGCTGTTAGTGTTCATCATATTGTGCCAATACAGGAAGCACTATAAATGGTTGTCTGTGTTTAGAACCTCAGGCCCTCAGGAAAAAGGTCCTGCCTAGAGCAGGAATAGTGGATTCTGTTTCATATAAACATTCCTTTTCTGTCACTGTCTGCCACTTTTGGCCAGCATGATGAGCAAGACCTTAGCAGTGCAGTGAAACGTCTCATGATTTAAAACCTGGAACATGTGCAGTAAATGGTAAGGCTTCAGGTTCGTCCAAGTGTCTGTGGGTATCCTCTATGCAGCCAGGGGGAAAAAAACGTCCTGTAATGCTGAAAAAGCCAAGGGTGTGTGTGTGTGTGTGTGATTTCGGGAAGAGCCCCAGGTGGACGCTAAATTATGCTTTATGAGAGATTGCTGCTGAGCGTTTGTCACTTGCTCCCTCTGTAACCTGTAGGTTTGTGAGGAAACAGTCTTATCAAATTATTTGGTTTGTGAAACGGCTGTCAGGGGAAATGTAGCATCTCTATAAGACAAGATGCAGTCATTGTAGGGATTTCTCTCTGTGCATTTGTTTATGGTTAATGCATGAAGTACTCCGTTTCCTCTTTCCATTGATGGTTATTGACAGACACATAAGCTTCAGATCCAGAAGTTGTTACAGGTGTTATTTATGGCAAGATAATGCTTTTTTTTGTATGGGTGGTGTATTTTGTTTGTGTGGGGTTTTTTTTTGCTTTGTTTTGTTTTTTGGGGTTTTTTTTTTTGTTTTTTTTTTTTTAAACACCACCACTCCGCAAACTGAAGTGTTCTTGGGAGCGAACCAGCTTTTCTCCCAGTGATTTGCACAGTGGCTAGGTGGCAGATGAAAACTAGTTAACAAGCACACAAGAACCCTTGTCCTGAAGTCTGAATAAGTGCCTTGTTCGATGTCTGCACGCGCGCTCAGGTTTGGGGAAGTTGAGCAGTGAGAGACAGTATTGTACATGTTATGTTGTTCCATTCCGTTATAAACACTTCTCTACAGTACAAACTTCCAAAGCTTATACTACAAGGGGAAATGGACAGTGTTCGTATGGATGTCCTGAAGTGACCTTTGGGTTCATATAGATATGCTCAAAGTTGTCAGTGGCTTTTGTATTGTAAAATTTGCCAAATGCCTTAACACTGGAGACAATGCTATTTTTAGACTTTTTTTTATTTTTAGCCTTGCCTTATAGTAGATTTATATACAGTGTATATAGAGCTATTCGACAGTTACAACAATAACCAAAGTTATTAAAATACTTTTGTTTAAAAAATTTTTGTTTTGTTTTTGTTTGTACTTTCTTTTTATAAATGATTCAGTACTTTCCTGTATTTATTTTTTTGTTGCTTTTTTTGTGGATATGAACACAGACACGTCCCCCTGGTACCAGATTTCAGTTCGCTTCCCTTTAGGCGATCATATGCTGTAATAGAATTAATTCTCAGCTGCAGGGGAAGCAGCCAGTATGAATGCTCTTCTTCATTTCCCCCAGATTTGGCCATCACATGTAACCACTGTGTATAGTTTGCTCACTTTAACGCGCCTGTTAACGGTGTCACCAATGTCGCTGTGTTCTTGGGTCACTGTACTGTAATTTCTCTCACTGGCATTGAAGAGTTTTCTTTTAAAAAGTTCACTATATGTTGGTGTCCCTTTCATCAAAATTTCTTGAGCAGTTTGATGTCCCTGTTTCTCCATTGGCTACATGTTCGTTCCTGTTGTGTTCTTCTGTTGGACAAGAATGGTCCGTGACTCATGTTACTTAAATAAAAGATGAAAGTAAATGTTTTTTTGTCTTTCTGTGTGTCAAATTCTGTCCATCTATGGTATGGATGGGCATTTGTTTTCTGTTTTAATATCCACAGTACCCACACCTGCACCTGTGCTTCGTTGCTAGTACTTGTTTTACTCTGGAGCTCCTGATTATGAAAATAGATCTCAACCTTCTCCCTCTAATTCTTCATTCAGGGCCTCTAGGGATGCACTGGTTTCTCACAACAGTGATGTGTTTTCTCAGAGGAACAGTGTGAGGCCATCTGATGGTGCCAGGAGACATATGCTCACTGCAGGTCCCTGTACTGTCCTAATGCTCCTAGGGTTTTGTCTTTTTGTCTGCGCAGGTTTGGTTCACACTGCTTTGTACACTGTTTCTTCAATCTGATTTTTAAACCCGACAATGTATTTTAAAGAGCATTTTATCATTTAGTGGCAAAATTTGAATGGTTAGATTGTCCTCCCATTTGCTGGGGAATCCACATTCGGTGCCATAATTACTATGCGGCCATGACGACCATATAGACTAAGCTATAAGCTTTTATAACTAGCAGAGCATACATGCTGTATTTATCAATGCTTTCAAGGTACTAGGACATGACCAAAACATGGCATGACAGTACAATGAACGTGTCAGCACATAAAATTAACTAAAAGGCTAACAGGCTCCACATTAATATTAAGAGACAGACTCTGTAATATGCAACGCGGTGGGGGGCGGAAACGCATTCTTAAATGTACAGAAATTTGCTTTGAATCAGATTTGAAACCACCTACAAATGTGGCTTGAATATGACAGGGAAAAGTCGGAAAAGTAATGTCATTAGCAGAAATTTCAGTCTCATCTGAGGCTTAGGAGTTGATGTTAAGCCTTTAATGTGCAAACGTGTACTTCATTTATTCATCTTTAGACTTGAAAGTATGTTCATAAGTGTAGGCCCACAATGTTAAGCGATGATACAAAGTTATTATGGTTAATATTCACAAGCATTCTAGTGTCATGGTGCATTAAATTGCGTTTTAAAACAGACCCAACATGGCACTGTGTGTTTGTTTGCATGGAGCTACTCCCAGAATTACCCACTGCGAGTATGGATGACTCAGCCATGACACTGGAAAATCTGATTCTGTGTACAGTATGAGTGGAGGAAACACCACACGACAGATATAGTTGTTTCCTGCAGAGCAGAAGTCAGCGTTCCGCTTCATGACCTTTCACGGATGGCCTGGAAAACAGTTTGCTCGTGATTACGTCCCATCTGAACACATTCCAGCTAGAAGTTCTTTAAAAAGTCCTTACCCTTCTTTCTCCTACTTTTGCTGTGCTAAACACTGCCATTTCTCTTAAGACTGAAGATCCCTTGAGAGAGAACTTTTCTGAAAAAGACCTTAATCTTCAGTTCTACCTGAGGTGCTGGCAGCCTCCTTAAGGATGAGTGTGGAAGATGGATGATCTTTGGCCCAGAGTTGCTGCGGTTGGTCTTTGCATGGCGGTTGTAGCATCTGTGGATACATTGCAGGGAGGCAGACGGTGGGGACGTTATTAATGAATCTCCGTTAAGACTCGGCAGGGGAGTGGAGCCACTAGCCGCTTTGCTGATGCGGCTGCTGCTCTTTCTCCGGCCATAAGCCACTGCTGCACTTTTCACAACTAGCGCTCTTCTTCCTGACAATAGAGCTGAGCGATTCACGACTCATCCGGGTGAATCACCCGGATCCATTAAATGACTCACGAATCACGAATCC
>JBBIGB010000109.1:12749621-12760680 GCA_037577075.1 Alestopetersius hilgendorfi
AGAAGAAGAAGAATAGAATAACAACAACAATAACAACAATAATAATAATAAGAAGAAGAATAGAATATCAACAACAACAACAACAACAACAATAATAATAATAATATTAAAACCAAAACAATTTCTGAAAGCAGTTCATAGTGCACCAAATTTGTAGATACTGATAGTCCTTCATTCTTACTGTTCTTCTTTGCTGGATATGATTCATATGAATCAGGGACAGAAAAGTATAGATCCAAGTAGAACTGTTTCTTAGTGGCTTGTCCACTCCCTGAGTCCTACCTGATATGTGATACCACTTTCTGTGTAGACTAATAAATATCAAATAATTCTTATATTGTGCTCTTTCAGTTCGAGGCACAAATAAATTCAGCAATGCATCACGTTACCAAAACACTTCTGAATAATTATAGTGATAGTAAAAATCAGGTTTTGCCTCCCATGAAACAGCTAAAAACATAAAGGACACCAGAAGGTCTGGGTATGTCTGTGTATAACCAGTATATTTACTGGAATAATGACAACACAGTTAACAAAATTAATCTCATTGGCCATTAAAAAGAAAGAATTCCTGAATAAGAATAAACCTACACATACACATACAGAAACACTGTTAAAGCATGTTTTCACCTTTTTTTTTGTCTGTTAAAGTCATTTATTAGACTGACTTACCGATCTACTGCCTCCTAACAGCTTTCTGCATAAAACCCTCCTTTTAAACTCCCATTAAAGAATATGACATTCTTTTCACTTCCTTCCTGTCCACACATAATGTACCATCCGCTGGTTCCGTTCTTGTATCTTTAAGTCACTATTCACTTGCAGCGGCGTTCAATACCATGATCAAGGTGAAATTGCTCAGGTTGACACCAATGAATTTCCTCTTTAAGCTGAACAGTCAGAATTCTCTAAAAATGACAAAGGCTTTATACAAAAGTACACCTGTCTTATATTGAATGATAAAAAGAAACTTACGCTATTTTAAAATAACACAAACACAATAATAGGAATTAACTTAGTGAAATAAAAAATGAATGAAAGTCCTCCTCTCTTCTCTTCTTCCCTATTTTCGTAGCAGTTGTGGTCCCAGCATGACTTTATTGATGAAATTGACAATAGCAGTGGCAGGCTGTTCTGGGTCAAGCTCTGCAAAGAGATGACACGTATTTCCCAAGCCACTACCACTGCGACGGGCTACAAAACCAAATATCCTGCAGAGAGAGACAGAGAATGAACAAAAAATAAGATAATAAGAATATGTAAGTTTAATTTTAGCACTGTAGCAAAGGGAGTCTTAGGCCATGTCCACACATACATGGGTATTTCTGAAAACAGAGATTTTCCGTTTTCATTTTTTTTAAAAATCGCGTCCACACGAGCACGTTTTCAAAAATATCTCTGTCCACACGCAATCACAAAAAATGCTGTCAAGAGCATGCCAAGGCAGCAGGTGGCGATATAACCGTAAACCGTATAGCATTGGTGACCAATCAGAAGCCTTGGAGAGGGAGCATCATTACCTATTTCTGGTAGACAAACAACAGTAGTGCAAAAAGTAAACCACCAACCGCTGTTCCGACCGGGGGTATTCCATGAAACAGGATTAATGGAAAGTCTGACTTACTTTCCCTTTAAATAAGCCAGACTTTCCCTTAATTCTGTTTCATGGAATACCCCCCAGGTCTCGTCCAAAACCGGCGCCGACGTTGGCGGCGGGCGCAGTGCAGAGACAGTGCCTGTGTTGAACGTAATAGTATCCGAAGCTGACTCTGACGTCTCTGCCCTTCATACTGAATGGACAGTAACTCCGCGCATGTGCATAAACATACCAACACTTCTAACGCGGATGAGAGCCGCAGTATTTTGTACACGTCCAGCATTTTAAATGACAACCAAGGCGCATACGATGACGTTATATGAGTGGCGGACGGTCCGTTTTTCTTGTCCACACGCAAATGCAGAAACAGAGTTTTCAAAAATCGCCACTTTGGCCGGAGTTTTCACCGACCCAAAACGCCGTTTACGTGTGGACGAAATGCCAAAACGCACAGAAAAACCTCAGTTTTCAGAAATACCCATGTACGTGTGAACAGGGCCTTAAGCAGAAGCTTACAGCTACCAGTTTAGCACCATGCAAGCTGTTTTACACAATCATTGTACTCTTTCCTCAAACTGTGCAGAATAAAAAAGCCTGGTCATCATGCGATTTCTGACACGTCACCTATTAAATGAACAAATGTAAATTGCACAGCTAAAACAGCAGGAGCAACCATGAAGAAGACTGCTTTTACTATTGTATTGACTGATTTTATAGTGTATTTTTGTATTAAGAAAAAAAAATCTACCACTTTTGAGTTAAAGCGAATTTGTGTAAATTTGATTTTTGGCAAACCATTGCTTTAATGTCTCTTTGTTTTGTACAGATTTGAAGAACAATTAAATAATAATCTGCATGCAAGAACGATTTGATGGTAAATCAAGTCCAAGGTGAGTTAGGCTGAAAGCAATTGGCTCTTTAGAAAGTACTTGTATTAACAATGATTCATATGTACTGTAGGCCAATGTGTATCTTAACAAACAAAAACATTCCTTTAAAACTGGTCACGTTCAAGGACTGGACTGAAAATAAGAGCCTTTGAAAGTCCATCAGGAAACCTGGAGAACTGTAAGACTACATTAAAAATACAAGAAAGTCTGGATCTTTTGAAGCAAAATATGAAGAAATGAGGGGTTGCTCAAGACTTTTGCACAGTACTGTATGTAGGTAGCAGTTACTAGCTATTAGAGTGTAATAGATATTTGGACAAGAAATAATCTGTAGTAGTATTTAAATAAAAAGTAAAATTAAATAATTGGAGTATTTAAATAATACAGGCAATTACAGATATCATCACTGATCAGTACAGATATCAAGTACTTCTAAATCTGTCAATTTACAGAAGAAGGCAAAACTTTCTTTCATTTGGGAAGTTTCTATACCAAGCAGTTTTTTTTTTATTTCTACCAGCTCATGTTTTCAAATAACGTACAAAAATAGAAATAAAAATGGATGTATAAGGTTTAATATGGACAGGGACATGTACAGGGAAAAAATAATGCTAATAAACTGCTTGATTTCCATTTAGTTTTTTGGATCTCAGTTCACAAATATTATACTTTAAGTTCACAAATATTATAATTTGGCCTCCCAAGGCAAAGCATTTGGACCCCCACTGGTACAGACAGTGTCGTAAGACTGTAGATTAGCTAAGCAGTTAGGCCTGGGGTGTTTTTTTATGGGAATATGTTCCTGATCACAGAAGGTAAAACATCTGCTTCATGTATTAGATTATTTACACGCAACAAACACAGACACACATGACTACACAGAAAAACAAATAAGAATACACAAATTCAGCACTTACTTGTTGGAAATGTTATCAGCATTAGTCCACCTGGCATACAGATACACAGACACAAACACAAATTTATATACATATATATACACAAAGCTACAAGAACAAGTTATCAAGTGAGAAACGACACAGAAAACACCACAAATTATATTAAGCTCTAGACATCTGGACACCCCAGCTCTGTTTTATAGAACTTTCAGCAACTACAATACCTAAAGAAATGAAAATGAATGGGAGCAATAAGTGACAGGAAAATAATTACTTCTTTTTTACTTTGATGCAATCTTACTGAAATCTGTTGGCAAGGCCACCATAAATTACCAAAACTTATTTTAGGGAAATAAGGGGCATTTGCTGCAAAGCAAGCATTAAAGTAGAAGATATGGAGAAGAGGAAGACGCAATTAAGTCAGTTCATAGAAAAAAAATATGCACCTTGTTCAGTCATTAAAATAACTGTATAACTATATTGCAAGTTGTTACATTCATGACAGCAGCTCTCATTAACGTGGAGCGTGGCTCTTTGAATGTGGGATAAAAGTTTACCTTCGATCCTGTGGATCCAAGCTGCTGAATGTAACACTGTGTATGGGGTAATGTCTCCTGAAGAACAGCCTGCGGGTTAATGGTGGACAGAGAAACAGATGGAAATATGTTTTGACTTTTGCCATTTATCATATTCAGCCTCAAGGCCTATCCGCAATCTGTGGGTTATCTAGAACTGCAGTTGTCAAACGTTTTTAGGCCCCCCTTTGTGGATAGCAAGTGCCACTGCGGCCGCCAGTTTGAGAACCACTGATCTAGAAGGTGTATGTTGTGCTGTGTGTGTGTGTGTGGGCAGGTATGAGCAATTGTACCTGCGATGACTGTCTGTAAGGGTGATGCCCTGTGTAGATACTTTGAAGTGGACAACTGTCGCTGAAGGGCAGGGGTCCTGGGCCAGAGTGCACTTTATTGCCTTGGAGATTGCTTGAGGACCAGTCAAAGACTCAGTGTCCACAGAGTGTAGGTAGAGAACATTACAGGCTGAGAGAGAGAGAGAGAGAGAGAAAGAGAGAGAGAGAGAAAGAGAGAGAGATAGAAAGGTGGGAAGGAGATCATCAATAATAATCCACACAATATAATCCACATACAAGAGATAGCCAATAGTGGTAGTATACGTATATGCATGCATCATTTTCTGTTTCAAAGAGCCTCGATTCAGTTTATCATTGCTTTTCATTACTAATGAAATTCATTACTAATGCCTTGCCTAGAAAACTGTGGAACAACTTGCCCTTGCATGTTAGAGAGGCCGCTTCACTGTCAACTTTTAAAACACGTCTTAAACCCCACTTTTATTCCTTGGCTTTTGACCTCAGTGAGACTTAGTTTTTATTTAGTCTTAATACCTTATATGCCTTTTAATTTATTTATGTATTGGTTTATTTTTATTATAAATGTTGATTATTTGTTCAATGTACAGCACTTTGTGTCAGCTGTGGTTGTTTTAAAGTGCTTTATAAATAAAGATGATGATGATGATGATGATGATTATGATTACTAAAGGGGCAGCTGGTAGGGCACTCGCCCTGTGATCAGGAAGTTGCGGGTTCAATTCCCAAGACCGCTAGGTACCTCTGAGGTACCCTGAACAGGGTACTGTCCCCACATGAATGGATTAAATGCAGAGGTGGAATTTCGTGCTGTTCTCGCTGTGTGCTGTGGTGTGTTCACGTATGACAAAATGGTCACTTTCACTAATGGGAAGTCCCTTACTCACCATTACATACTTTTCTAATTAAGTGGGATGGATAACCCACAGACAACAGCATGGGTATTTTTTTCATTACTAATAGTAATTTACTTTGTCTTAGTTTCAGTAGTGATCACTTAGACCTTTCTAAGTGGATGCTGTTTAATGTACCCCGATTGATGACTGATTTGGGGAAAACTGCTTTTTCTTATTATGCATAATCGGCAGGGAATAATTTATAGTTATAGTTTTACATTTTTACCTGTTGATGAAATCAAGATAATTTTAGTTGCTTTTCCTAAGAAAATCAAAATGCTTATTAAATGTTCCAACTGTGGATTTGTATATGTATTTGTAGACTTCATTTTATGATGTTTATAGGGCTGCTATTTTGGCCAGGTCTCTCTTGTAAAAGAGATTTTAATCTCAATAATACATCCTAGGAAAATACAAGTAAATAAAATAAATAAATAAAATAACTGGACTTCATGAATGAGTCATAAAGCCTAAAGCAGCTCAGATTGTATTTCACAGTTAAACTTTATACAATGCTCAAGGATCTGTTGCTAAAGAAACCAGTCACAAACTCATAGCTGAGCATCACTAACATAATAACAAACTAATATGATTTTATATTTTCATGATCTATTGTGGTACCAAAGATGGGAAAACGCCAATCAGTGGCACATTTTCCTCCGGGATTTCCTCCGGGATCAATAAAGTATTCTGATTCTGATTCTGATTCTGATCTATGTAATTGTCAGTTAACATGGAAATAGTAACAAATACATGGGGTGATCCGTTGGTTGGACTAACACTCACCAGCCCCCTGTTTGAGCAGGTCTGCAGCTGTGCTGGTGTTTGTGCCACTCTGCAAGTCCTGCAGCTCTCCAACAAGATCTGAAACACGCAGACCAACATTAACAAATCCACCAGCTACACCCACGTAAAAGTCCATACTGGAGTCAGGCATAATATGTGTTAGCAAGTGTATATGACTGACAGACCTCTGTCTGGGATGTGTAGTGTACAGGGCAGAGAGACTGGGGTGATGGAGTGTTGGTATACCAGAGCAGACAGCGAGCCTACAAGAAGAACCAATAAAACATACCATGTCAGAAAGTGGCCTACAGGGGGCACTAATATCAACATCTTCCAGAATTCTCTCTTACCAAAGTAGGTTTCATTGTGACAGCCTTTAATTTTGACTCCTTTTGCTCCACTCTCAATCAAGAAGTGCCTGACCAGTTGCTCCGAAGAGTTGCAGGAATTGTGATGGTTAACGATATGGAGTGGGGGTGTTGCCACTTTGAGGGCCAATCCATATGCTCCCTGGAATGATTTGCTATCCCTTATGAGGAAACACCCAGGCTCCTTGTCCTTCAGAACAGCGATTGCTAGAAGGCATAACACCACACTTTAGTTTAAACTGGTACCAGTGTATAATTTACTAATGCATTCAAATACTGCAACAATTAAATAAAATGTATAATTCATGAACTTGTTTATCTTCTTTACCCTGGTCTCGGGAAATGCCAGGTTTGTACCAAAATTTGGAGCTGTCCTGCACAAACTTGGAGCTGATGTGGCTCGCTGGCTCCTCCAGTCCTTTGGTAGGGGCTGCTTTGACCTGTTTGGCTGCAGACGTTAGTTCCTTTGAAGTGGATGAGAAAGAGACCTGCAGGGATGAGGTGGAAGATCCTGCAGATGTTGTGACTGAGGAGGTGCCAGAGGAGGAATCCTGGAGCGGAGGGGGGTGCTGTTTTTCAGGTAGGCGAGGTTGAAGAGGGGAGGCTGGAATATTAATAGCAGTGTAACCTGTATACGGAATATGTGGGACAGTTAGGAGGGGGTAGCTGTGTGATGCTAAAGGGAATGAAGGTGTGACGTAACCATCAGGCACTGGGGACGGAGCTCTCAAATCACTGCTGCTACCCTTGTCATTTAATGAAGCCTCATCAGTAAGGGAACTAAGTCTCTGACTTTCAGCACTGATGGCCAGTGAAGGCAGCTCAGAGCTGGAGCTTCTCTCAGAAGGACAAGTAGAAGGCCAAGGAGATGTGGAGGGGGATTTGAGGATCGATCGTGGCCAAACATCCTTGTTTGGTTCCATCTCTTGACTGATGCTTTTAGAGGATGAGCTGTTTTCTTGCACCTGCAAAACAAGTATTGGAGACTCTTCCCGTAGTGACGTGGTTGTTAATTCATTGTCTGGATTATACTCATTCACAGGCGTGGTGGATGTAGCTGAATTCTTAGTCTCAAAGTCCTTGAGTGCAGTCTCTGGAGGAATTGAATCTTCTGTTACGACAGATGTAGGAAAAGGCTCCTCCCGTGTGACAACTTCTGGCTCTGGCAGTAGTTCCACACTGGAAAACCCACAGACTGTTGGTTAATACTAAGCACACATCTATTTATCCAAATGTAAGTCTGAGCTTTCACCACAACCCATCACATATGCATAAGTAAGATGTAAGTGCAGAAACTGATACTTCACCTACCTGTCTTGGGCTTGCAAAGACAGATTTCCAATGTGAACTTCCAAGCCCTCCTTGGAATCTTTGGCCTCTGTATCATCACATATGGGTGCAAAATATATGTCATATTTGTGACATTATTATTATGCAATGTATCTAGAAAACCCAATTTCCAAAACATATGTGAGTCTTGCAATAGGTCATACCTGGGGGGTTGCCATGGAGGCCGTGTACGACTCCAGGGGGCAGTGGGCTATGTGTAAATGGATGCTGGGGAAGACTGGTTCTTTTTGGCGAAGGTGTAAGAACCAACGGAGATGTGTTTGGAGAATGGATGATGGAAGCATAGCCAGGACTCTCTCTAACACCAGGAGGGGAGCAGGGGCAAGGTGTCTGGGGGCTGTGGTAACCACTGCTGTGTGGGCTTGGATATGGACTGGAGGAAGGGTCTGGTCGGTGGTCCAGTGCATAGGCTGGAGGGTCTTGTTTGGAGATAGAATGACAGTGTCCATGTCCGTAAGACGACATCACTGGCGGCATTGTTGTCCTATGCCGCCAGTACTCTGCTCCCTGGAGTCTGTCCCAGTGAGAGTCCATTGCTCCATCTCTAGCCCAGTGCACAGGACCTTCCCTCCTGCACCCAAGCCCTGCCTCTCGAGACCAAGGGACACTCTCTAACTGGCTTAATCGAAAATTGTGGAGGGTGAGGTCCTCCCGCAGGTGGGGGCAGTCCCTGCAGAAACAAGAACTGGGTGGAACCGGGCTGAAGTGTAACTCACGGTAAGGACTGGACGGCAGAGACTGGTGTGAGGGGAGAGGAGGTGGAATGTGGGCGTGGCCATGGGAGTGGGAGGAGTAATGGAAGAGAGGGTATTCCTCCCCTGAACAGAACAAGCGAGTCTGTGAAGGTAGTGTGTGTGCATGTGAAAAGTGACGAGTGTGCACAAGGGGAGAATGAGTGTGTGCATCTTGAGCATAAAGGGGTCGGGCTGGTTGATTACAGGTGTGATGCAGACAGCGCCCTCTATCCCACAAAAAGTCTGGTTGAGACTCACACACTTCGCGAAAAGGCAAGGGGGAAGAAGAGAGGCCGCAGGGAAGTGTGTGGTGTTTGGGACGGAGTGTTTGAGGATGCGTGTTGGGCAGGTCAGGTATGCAGTACGCTTGAGGATGGGAGTATGGACGGCCACAGCAGGAGCTGTCCAGTTGGAGAGAAGAACAATCACCGTCATCCAGTATAGCTGTCTCTCTGTTCCTTTCTTTCTCGTCTGGTCTCTCTTGGACCCTTTCTAGGTCCTCTGTTTGGGGTGGAGGCAGGGGTGGCTCCTCCAGAAGCTCAGAGGGAGTAGAGGAGTGTCCTGAGTCTGAGCTGGGAGAAACAGGTTGAAAGGGCTGGCTTGTGGCAGGAGTGGAGTGCCCTGGTTTACAGCTGTTGTTACCGGAGGCAGGAACACGACGCTTCTTCACCTGAGCATACAGACTGCCGTCCAGTGGCCCACGTGTGTGACAGATATCTAAACAACATGCAAAGAGAAAAGAACACTCAATTTTATGTACATTTGTGTGAAGTAGAGTATTTAGGCCAATGGTTCTAAACCCTGGCCCAAATCAGAATCAGAAAACGTTACTGATCCCGGAGGAAATTGCTTATGTTACGACTGCACAGACACACAGAGACACAAAGACGATATATAATATAATATAGTCAAAATAAAGATTTCCATAAAACATTCTGAAAGTGCTTTTTACTAAATACACTACGGTATATACACAAAATCAATAAAAATTAAAAAAAAATATATATATATAAAAAAATAAAATTACTAGTAACACAAGTAGTGGTTACAGTCTGTTACAGTCTGTTACTGTGTATAATAGTGACAGAAGTAGTGATATTGTCCATGATAAGACACGTAATAAGCTATTGCACATAATAATATAGATATTGCACACAATGATAATGATTTCACACAAGAAACTGCAGATCTGAGCAGCAGGTTAATGCACAGATTATTGTGTGGGTGTGCCATGTGTGGAGGAACGCTTATCCGTGGAGCACTTTATGCTATTCAGTCTATGGCAAAAACTTTCTTTTTAAAAGATCAGTTCAGATCTGTGCAAAAGTAGCTACAGTTGAATCTACTCTTTAAAGAACATGTTCCAAAAAAGCAGAAAAGAGTAAGTGTGAAAACGCTTGAATAGGAACAGATTTCCACAGCTCTGATGGAGCCTATGCAAAATAACCGGTTGCTGATCCAAACTGCTCTGAATGAAAATATTACAGAACATCCATCAGTAAAGGCAGCATTCTTTAAACAGTAAAAACCAACTCTGCATAACACAGAAAGCTCTGATTTCACATGCTGATGCATTTTGCAATGCCGAATGGTAATGTTGTTACATAATGTAAATGTGTAATGAGGTAAAATAGTCTTTTAATAGGTTAAAGTGGACAAAATTCTTTGAACGTAATGCAGCCATTATGTTGGATGGGGTTTACTGGCCTAGGAAAGCTCTATATAGATCATGAATATAGCCAATTAGCTGATTCTTTTGATTAGGTGTTTATGAGCAGGGGAAATCAAAAGAATATGCAGGGAGGTGACCTCCAGGCCAGTGAATACTTTAGGTTGGGAATAACTGATTTAGGATCAGCCAAGGCATATTTAAGTGAGAGGACTGTGCACTGACAGTAAGTGTCTTTTGTGCATGTACAAACCTTCTGTGCTGTCTTGATGATGAATATTAAAATTTTCATATGAGTCCCAGCGCACAACAGGATCTGTACAGCTGAGATCCACAATGATTCCAGGGTCATTCTGCTGAACAGAGTCTCCTGAGTGACCACACACACACACACATACACACAAGCACACAAACACACACACACACAAAGTATAGGCACATTAATAATGATAATAAGCCTTTTAACTCAGATAAGAGTGATAGACTGTGGGTGTAGAGCAGCAGTGATGAACAGAGGGTAAATCACAGGGACGTAGATGGTAAAAATAACACAGTGGGCACCTTTTGCCTGTTCCGGACTGGTGGAGAACAGCAGCTCTACTGTGGCATCCGCTGGGTAACGCTCATCTGAAACCCACAATTACATTATGCTCCAGTGTTTGGGGATGTGTGTACTATGAACAATGATCTCTTTTTTGTTTAATAACATTATTAAGACTGGCAACCAAATTGCTCTGTGTGTATGTTTGAGTGTGTGTGTGCCTACATGTGTCTGTACCTGTGCAGGCATGGTCCAGTTCTCTTTTGCCAAACCAAAGCTGAGCTCCATGAACTGTGCAGGTATGAAACTGCACTCTAAATACACACTCCCTCTCACACACACCTGCACGGCGATGATAACACTTCACCTAGAGAGAGAGAGAGAAAGAGAGAGAGAGAGAGAGAGAGAGAGAGAGAGAGAGAGAGAGAGAGCGAGAGAGAGAGAGA
>JBBIGB010000109.1:12760780-12781608 GCA_037577075.1 Alestopetersius hilgendorfi
ACTGGCGACATTTGGAAAGTTGCTAAGGTTTGTCCAAAAGTCGCTAGATTTGTCGCTAGGCGCTTTTTGGAAAAAAAAAGTCGTCAAGGGGGTCTGAAAAGTCGCTAAGTTGGCAACACTGATTGCTACGGTTTCAAGATTTCTTTCTCAGCTCCAATGGTCCGTTTGGTCTTTTTGTCTGTCACAAAATTAAAAGTAGTGACATGCTAGCTGAAGTTTCGAATATTGCAGGTAGTGATTGTCTGACCATATGTTCCCTTTGTATGGTTCACATTTAATCCGGTTAAAACCAAAACTCTTTTTGCAATCAATATAGAACTACAGGTTTGCAAAAAAGACCAACTGCAGATGCATCTGGTATGGGCCAACTCTGGGCCATACAATGCAATGTACACTCTCCAAAAGAAGAAAAATTGCTGTACTGAAAACAGTAGATACATTCATAACATTCATTTGTCATCTTAGCTGGACTAAAGCAGAACAAAAGAAAGGCCATTCATTGTACAGTAACAGTTTAAGCCAACAAAAAGACAAGACAAAGCATTATTTTACATCCTTTCAAATTTATTTATAACAATGACTTGCAAATTAATGATTTTCAGACTCCTAAGTGTATGTGTGAGTGTCTAGTGTCTGAGCTGTTCTTTTCGGTTTTTCCTAATTAAAACTTCTAGGCAAATATGGGTATAACTTTAGAAACTTCATTAAACATTGTGAGGAACAGCACTCTGGGAAGCCATGCCATGGTCCCCGCAGGTCACTGAGGAATTCATTTTTGCCGACCAAAGTCTCAAAGTGTTTGATCGTTCATTTTACTTCCAATGCTTTTTTTTTTGCTTCCTTTTCTTCCACTTTTTCTTTCTTCCTTATTCCTTAATCCCCACCATCTTCATCCTCTCCTTGGTCACCATCTATCAACAGAGCAGCATACTTGCTGGCTGAACTGAATTTCTGCAGTGACAAAAACAAGATAAAATAAGTCTTTGCATGTATGCATTTGCGTGTATAATTTATTCTGAAATCTCAAAATTAAATCATCTGCTCTTGAAAACTAGAAAACATCTTTGCTATTGTGATCTGCATTAGAGCTTAGTTAACAACAAATAATGTGTCAAACAGTAATTTAAACTAAAACTGGTATTGTTAACTGCTCACTTCATGAACTAATTTAGACCATACCTTTCCTCCAGACAACAGATGTAATTACATCTTTCATACTGAAGATTGTAGTGTGTAAAGTAAAATTCCATTCTATGTGATTTTCCATTGGTATGAAATTAAATGAAGGTGACAGCGCCGATGGTCATGGCAACTATTTGGCAGACTGATCTGGATGTGTCTGCAGGACTCACCGGCACTGCAGTCTCCTCAGATTTCTTTGGCTCTGCTGCTGGTCGGGGCTCTTTCTCTCGCTTGATCTCTTTCCTGACAATCAAAGAAACACAAACAGATGAAATATCAGGGGCACGTAACACATTTAATCCACATTTCCAAGAAATTTATAAGCACACCTTTCGGAGGGCTCTCTGGGTTTGTCTCTGTTGGGTCCGTCTCTGCTAGACCCATCACTATGACCCCATCCTCCTCCTCTTCCACCTCCTCCACCTCTCCCAGCTCCCGACACTTTTCCCTGAGACAAGCCACTCTCTTTCCCTACCCCATCCAAGTGATTCTCATCTAAATACACAAAGGGAAAGACTTTAATAAAGCATCTGCCCATTAAAAAAAAAACTGTATTATGCATCTCTGTTGCTGTGCACTGTTAATATTCTGACCTCTGCCAGGTGCCCTGTGATCTGTCAACTCCGAAGAGCTGCGGAATGAAAATAACAAAAACAAAGAAAAAGACTCATCACTATAGAATTTAATTATAATAAATGAAGGTATAATACTTATAAAACTCTTCTAAATACTATGCATCTAAAATTACAGTAAGTACTACTGATAAGACAGATGCATTTTCACCCAGGGAGTGTAATGACAAAAAATAAATGGCAATTTCCTCTGTATAACTAGGAGACCCACCTGTTCTGCTTGTCAGCACTGCTGCTGAATGGCCCAGCATTTGAGCTGCCCCCAGTGCTACGTTTAGCCCATGCATTTTCCTTAGGGGGAGGCGCCGGCATTGCTTTCAGCGGTAGAGCTCCCTGGTTCGGGGAGACTGGGGAACGGGACTCCACGTTATCCTCTTGACCACTGAACACTTCACTCTCTGAATGCTCGCTCTGGTGACGTTTAGAGTCTATCCAAAAGAACACATATGTCATGAGATTCACCTGCTACATAATCATAACAGGTACCTAATCCTGGTTCCAAAGGATATTTTTGGAGAGAGAACGCCCTGCACTTTTTCATGATTTTACCTCAGCTCAGTGAGGGGATGGTAATCAGTTGGATCATGTGTGTTGCAAGCAGTGAATTCACAATATTGAGTAAATCTCAGCAAATCTCTATTACTACAGTTGTTAATCTGTGCCATGGGATATTTAAAATTTTTTTGTATTACAAAGTTTTTGTTATACCCCACTGACATGTGTTTGGCAGATATTAGAAAATTACCTCCAGGATGCATGGAGTTACTTGCTGTGCGCTCATGCTCATTGGCAGTCCCCTCACTGCGCCAGCTGGGGTCCCTATGCAGAAAAAAAAGTGTGAATGCCTAAAACTTCTGTTTTTCTACGGTACCCCTTCACTAATACTTGAGCCGTTTCCCATTAAAATGAGGGAAAAAAAGCTTTGCCTATTCACCCATTTGTACTTTAGCACCCCTATAATTATCCGCACCATCAGTAAATATCTACTCTCACCACTCCCCACACCCTCCCTCTCACCGATCTCGTGGTTGTCGTTCTGAAGGTCTGATTTTGTCCTCCTCCAGCTGTCTCTGCAGTCGCTCCTGTTCTTTCTTCAGCCTCTCTTCTACTTCTCGTTCCTTGGCAGCTGTGTCCACAGGTTTGGCAGCTCCGAATATGGAGGCAGACCGACTGGGGTTTGCTGTATTGCTCTGGGTGGGGGGTCCCCCACTTTGATCATCCTCTTTTGGGATGCTGCGTGGTTTTAGATTCAGTTTGGGTCTTTGAAGAGGAGCTAACAAAATTGAAACATGACATCACTATACGAAGAAACTGCCTTCACAAATATAGTACATGTCTTTTCTGTTTACACTACTACTGTGGGAAGATCTCATTTGAAGAGAAAGCATCTTTATAAAAGCAGAATTTTTCATTTTGCCATCCCTGAGAAATATACACTCTCTAAACACCAGCATGTTGTACCTCTTTCCTCACGTCTTTCGTAGCGATCCTCATCTCGCTTGTCATCATGGTCACGCCTGAAGCCACTACCAAATGCTCGTCTGCCCCCACCACGTGAGTCGAAACCTAAGACAGTTATATTACCTTTTATCACTCAATCCATCAAATTTACCTTTTCATAGAAATCCCAGGAGAGTAAAGTCAGTAAATATCAATCCGCTTTGTGTATTTTATTATTTGGAAGACCATTCTCTTCACAAACCTCCACGATCGTAGTCTCTGCCACCTCGGTCATCATAGCGATCAGAGCGATCCCAGTTGTCGTACCGATCCCTGCGGTCCCTGTCATCATAGCGATCCCTGCGGTCTCGATCGTCATAGCGATCCCTACCACTATGACGATCATCGCGCCATGGACCATCCCTGTTTCGATCAGACTCATAACGATCACGTGACCCTGAATAAAAAGACATTTAACATTAGAAACGGCCACCATGAAGACAAATACATATGCAATTGCATATACAGTAATCCCCGCGGGGAATTCGCTGGGGTTACGTTTCAAGAACACCAGCGTATAATGAAAAACCGTGTTGTGTTTTGATTTAAAAAAAAAGTCTAAAAATACCTATTTTTATAGTGTAAAGCCTAAATTTGCTCCCAAAACATTTTAATTTAATTTTAAACTAGAAAAAAATACAGTAAAATGTAGGGTTATCACCAATAATTTTTACAGTTCAATAATTTACTGTTCATCAGTAAAATGTTGTAGAGACCTGATTAAACCAGACATTGGACGGCGACTGAGACTCAATTTAATTTACAGTACAGTAATAAAACTATTTGGGTTTAAAAAATGAAAATCAAGAGAAACACTGTGCTTCTGGAAAAGAATGGCAGTCCTATGCACGGCGGCAGTCGGCCTCCCTTTGTTTGCCAGAGACGCACACATTATAAACTATAAATAGCTTTAAATTAAAAATATGGAATTCACTGAAACACACTAAAGTAGAAAAGCAAACCAACAGATAAATAAAAAACTTAAAAAAGAGCACGATCTGAATGGTGCGGTCCGGAAGGCATCTGGATGTGGCCACGCCACCCCTACACCGATTTATATTTAGCCAAATTTAGATTTTGATTACTATTTATTAGAGATGCAACAAATATTCGGGGACTGAATTTTTTTTTTTTTAAACGCGACCAAAACAGTGATGAGGAAAACAACTGCACGTGCCGGACTGGATTAGAGTCAACAAGTCTGCTGTGTGGCGCATTTCAATATATCTAAGAAAGACAAGTGGAAAGCCATTTGTAAAGCGTGCAATGCCAAAATTTCTAGTGGGGGTACATCCACAAAGACTCGATGCCAGGATTAATTTAAAATATAAAATCAAAATATCCTGATCACCATGAAAGAAGATATTTAATTGTATTTTATTTCAGCTATCTTGCTTTTAGGCTATTCATGAGTAGTGCCTAATAAAACATTTTATTTCATATTGTGCATTGTTTGAATGCTAAATAAATATTATTAACTTACTAAAAGAATACATCTGTAACAAAACTATGAAAAGTGGTTTGCTACAAATTTTTTTTATAAAATAAATAAATGTCGATAATATTTGCAGGTTCTGCGTTGTGGAGATTTCCGTGTGAAACAATGATTTAGGTTCTCATTAAAAAAAATCAGCGTGTGTAGCTGGATCACAGCTACAGTAACTGAAATGCAAAATAGCAATATACAGAAGCAAAAATGATTGAAGTGACATACTCTCCCCATAGTCATCATCTTTGCGTGGTCCATCATCCGCACTAGGTCGAGCTCTCCAATCAGAATCAGTCTTATCAGGCCCAAGGTCACCTCCACGCCCCCGATCCCGACCCGACATCATACCATCCCTCTCTAAGAGAAGAAGACACCACAGTTTACTTGGATTAGACACAAACTTTTTTTTTAGTTTTCGATAAGTCTACATCAGACTCACTTACCTTTGTCATTGGACTGATCTGCAATATCTACCCGAATTCGTCTGTTCCCAAGGTTCTACATTAATAGCACCATAAACAAAAGTTAACATTCAATAGTAAAGCTTAATGTGCTATGTAAAAGTGTGACCTAAAAAAAATTAACTGTACCTCTTCATTCAGGGTGAGCGCACGAAGGAGCGATTCAACGTCATCAAACTCAGCATAGCCAAATCCCTTCAGTCTCTCTGGATTACTAGGCTCCCGTGGCAACCGCACTGCACTGATCTAAAAGCATGCGATGGCTGTTACTAGTTATTCAAACTTGCATGACACTACACTGCATAAAATGTACATTAAACCATGACAGATCAATTCCAATGACTGTTAAATGTACTGATAAGTAGCATTGTAATGAAATACAATCATTATAACAGAACATAGAAAACTGAATGTTATTCATTCAGAAGCTCTACAAGAAAATGATTTTCACTTGCCTAGCCTTAGATATAAGGTGTAAATGTGATTGCACAACTGTGCCTCTGACAAATGTTATTTAAAAATGCTATGCATGCGAGTTTCACCAAGATTAGATCATTTCAAAGCCATATTCTCAACTCATTTTAGCAAATAATGCCTATATATAGGAAACCTGAAAGCCTAAGTCTGAACTGGGGGTAAGCAATATGCTTTTCTGAGATTATCAAGACAAAACACTAACCATATCATGCAAAGTGTACAATTAATCCTGTTTAAATAGCAAATTATGAAACGTGTTCTATTCACAGTATTTGACAGCATTTAATGCAGCCTTATAAATCATGGAATCATGGAAAGCAAACTGGATATTTTCTGAAATACTATATTTCAGCCAAGTTACTCACATGCTCTGAATGAGTTTAGAATACCCCAATTACATCACAATGTCTAGAGCCAGCCTAAACTTCTAATTTCCACAAGATATAAAGCACAGCTCTCTCATAAAGTTCTCATCCCTCCTGCTTACCGCTAGGCCTCTGAAGAAATCTTTAATGGACTCTTCACTGACATCATAGGGCAGGTTACCAAGAAAGGCGGTGTAGGGTGGACTGCGGGGCAAGCGTGACCGGTCAACGTTTGGCTCCCGGGCTGCACGAGGAGCCGTCGGCAGGAGGGAGCGATCAATGGGCGGAGCATCCTCTGTGTGCCAGGAGGTAGACACTGTGGTGTGAGAGAGAGAGTTAGTTGTGTTTTTAAAATGCACCACAACACACATCCCTTGGCATCTTATTCACTGCTCACCTTCTCCATCAAAGTCATCAGTCTCATCTGCCCAACTGGTCGGTTTCACAGGTGGGTAATAGTGTGGAGCAGAACCTCCACTGTCCTCGGCAAGGAAGTCAGTCAGAGTTAGAGTCTTGCCCTTCTTACTCTTCTTCTTAGCTGAGGTGAAAAACAAAAGTGGCGAGAAATGAAATCACTCCTATTTAAGAGCAAGAAATGAATGTACATTCATTAAACGACAAAACCAACAGCATGTTTAAGCAAGATTATTCTCCTAATTCTTTTTGGGTGCAAGTTTTTTCCACACCTATTCTGGCCTTGTCTAATACAGCTGTAGGGACAAAGATAAAAAAAAACAAACATCTGTGACTGGACCACCATAGATAAGGCGTCTAAAATTTACAGACCTCAGCACAAAAACAGTTGTAACAATGTGCAACCCCCTCCTTTTTAACCAATACAAGTGAAGCAGTGGTCAGCCAGCAATGCAGTGACCAGGGAGTAGTGTGTAGGGACGGTACCTCAGAAATGCCACTGGCAGTCCTGGGATTCAAACCCATGACCTTCCAATCACAGGCATGGCAATAACCTAGTGGGTAAAACACTTGCCTGTGAACCTAATGGCCACAAAATTGCAGATTCAAATCCCGCCTTCTACCATTGTGTCCTTGAGCAGGGGAACTGTCCCTATAACTAATGATAAGTGCTGCTGCATAAAGGCGTATACCAAGTACCACCAGCTGGCCTCTTGTTATTGTCCATAAACACATCACAACACACAATGTAAAATTCTTTCTCTGCATTTAACCCATTCAACAAGTTGAGCAAATGATACAGCACCCAGGAAGCAGTGTTGCTCAAGAGTACCTCATTGGTGTCAATGACAGGCCTGGGATTCGAACCCACAACAGTCAGATCACAGGGGCAACTCCCTAACCACCAGGCCACTAGATGCCCCAAAATGGAAAGTCTGTGCATTGGCTGGGAAACAGTGTGTTTACTAGAGGACTTGGTTGGGGGGGTCTGAACCGTTTCAACGACACCTCCCGTTTCTGAGGCCAGCCACCATTACACCGCGCGAGGGCCGTTAAAGCACGTGGAGAAGGCAGGCCCGCCTCCTGGAACTTAGTGCGCATGCGCAATAGGTGCTTGTCCCTACCGTGCAGCAACTCTATAGTCATTTACACAGTGCATAACTACACACGCTCAGAGATTCGGCCCGTTATACGTTTAGAAGAATCGACTAAAAGCGTCCCAGCGCCTCGACGCGTGATAACTAAGCCCAGTGTGTGCGTGAAGCAGCCCATAACGAAGGCAGAGGAGCTCGGTAGCTGCCTGGCTAACCGCCTGCCGCTTCACCAGTCCCACCGAACTTACTGCCTTTTACACACAAATACTAACGGGCCGTCGTCGGAAGAGGGCGGATAATGGTTCCGATAACATGCCGCGATATTCCAAAAGTGTGTTGTGCGCAGTTTTCCTCTCTCTGCGGAAAAAAAAATTGACCCAGACCGCCAGTCCACATTGAGCTCACCTGATGCCGCCATGTTGGGAACTGTGCACGTCGCCTGGGACCCGGATGAGAGCGTCACTGTGGCGCGTGGCGCGGGAGCGCTGCTCTTCAGTGGAGAAAAAAAATGCAAAACCTGATTAATCGAGTTATTTTATTTACACACATCATACACTAAGATCATCCAGTGTGCTTTACAAGAACAAAAGTAAAATATTAATGTATTTAAATCAGGTCGAATTTATCTTTGTAGCAACTGTATTTGTTTAGCACATTGTCATACACAAGGCAGAATGAAATAAGAAAAATATTAATACACCAAGAAGCAAACAAATACAAGGAAGTAAAAGAAATCAAAGACAGCATAGAAAATTAACGAATAAAAGTGTGATGGCAGACATTAAGGTCATTCAGTGTGCTTATTTACAGAGCCCGTTATCACACACCAAGATCATCCAGTGTGCTTTGCATGAAAAAATAAAATATTAATACATTAAGTAGCATAAAACTAGTAGGATGTTAAAAAAAGAATAAAATTAATTAATTAATAGAAAACCAATGAAAGAAGGTTAAATGTGCACCCATTATCACACACTACGGTCATTCAGTGTTATTTAACTGGAATATAATAAAAATATGAATATATTAAGAAGCATAAAAATATTAGTAGTAAAAAATAAAAGTAAAAAAAGAAAAGCATAGAAAAATAAAAGATTAAAAGTGCAATGGAAGAGCAGATACTTAGGCTTTAATTTGTCTAGTATTTTTGTCTCACCATTATAATAACATGATGAACATTTTTCTCACTGTTACCGCTGGTGTAGCATGCAGGTATACACTTTTGAGTATTATAGTTGTTTAATTTTACTAGTATCTTGCCTACTTTTTAGTAAAAAAAGAATAAAAGAAATATAATAAGTAGTAGAAAATAAATTAAAGGAAATGAAAGGTGTGCCACTTATCATACAGATATGTCATTTAGTGTGCTTGCTGTAGTAGAATAAAAATATTAATACATCAGGATGCATAAAATAGTCAAAGATAAAAAGAATGCATAGAAAATCAATAAAAGAAGATGGAAGTGCTGATACTGAGGTGTAGATCAGCCCAGTTTTATTATCACACCATTATAATGACATAGCAAAATGAAGATTTCTCAGTGTCACAGCCGGTGTAGCATGTCTTTGATTATTATATTGGTTTAATTCTACTAGCATGTTCTCTACATACTTCTTGCATTGCGCTGTCCTGTGTGTCTTGTTTATTATTTTGTAACGTGAATGTGTACACTGTGCACCCTGTGCTTTATCCATTTCATCTCTCTGTATACACTGTATACAGTACTTGTATACGGTTGATGATGACAAAGTTCACTTTGGCTTTAAATTTGACCTGACTCAAATATAAAGACATAAGCATTTAGATGGTGGGGCATGCCACTGCTATTCCAACTTGCTGTAGAAATGTCCTGTTAGGATATTAAACTCCTAATGAGGAATACGATTCTGCACTAAGATAATAGTGTTAGGATTCTATACTCTGTTTGCTAATTAGTATAACATTTGAATATGGTAACAGAGAAATTTCAAATTCAAATGTGTGTGTGTGTGTGTGTGTGTGTGTGTGTGTGTGTGTGTGTTTTAAATGTTTTAATAAATCTATTAAGTAATCGGATGACTTTTAAAATATTATGGCTAATGTAGAGCTATATGAAAGACCTACTACCTTCATTAAAAAATGACAAAAATAAGAAAACATACATAAAACATAAACACAGCAATGCAGGCATACACAAGTAAACTGCTTGTATTCCAAAAGCAACTATGCTCACAGACTTGCACAGAAACAACTCGAGATCAGTGTTAGCCCCCTAGTGGCTGACGCAATGACAGAGAAGTGGCGCCACACCCTTTAGAGAGCCTGCAGATGTGTTTTACAGTTATGCATTTAAGATATTAACTTGCCCTCCACACAATGCTTTTTACGTACAAATGCATGCATAAAAATAAACTATTATCAGTATTCTTCTTCTTCTTCTTCTTCTTCTTCTTCTTCTTCTTCTTCTTCTTCTTCTTCTTATTATTATTATTATTATTATTATTATTATTTAAAGGAATAATAAAGAAGGGTGACACGTTGAAGGAAAAAACAACATAACATTAGGCATTTGAGTCTGGGAAAGGTTCAGACTGATACCTGTATTCTGGTCCGGCAGTACCTTGAGGCCCCTAATGAGTCATCAAATTTGTTTGGATTACAAATGACACTAGCACAGACTCTACCAGACAGGATATCTATTGCCAACCAATACAGTCTTAAAGTATAAGGTTTTAAAGTTAAACATCATCATTTGTTCACAGTTTTTAAAAAAGTACCTTACAAAAATGTCAGACTTGTGCTCAAAGCAATCTTTTGGGGGATTTTTGGGAATGGGTTTCAGCCATTCTTCCGGACAGATTTGCTCCAGTTTGTTCAGGTTGTTTGGATGAAGTTGCAGACCACAGTTTTCCACAGACTTTGGACTGGACTAAAATCTGGACTTTAACTTGTTTTGTTCTTCAGTCACTCCAGTGTTGTTTTGGTCTTGAGCTTGGGCTCACCTGCTGAAAAGTGAAGTTTCTTACAAGCCTCAGTTTTTTCCCTGTATTTTGCACCATTCATCTGTCATCCTCAGTCCCTGATGAGGAACAGCATCCCCACAACATGATATACTTCATACCATACTGTCAGGATGGTGTTTGCCCTGGATGGTGTTAGTTTGTGTTTTTTGGCCTCTCTGTGGCTCCCCTCACAGGTCCCCTTCTTGCTCGGAGTTTTGATGAATGACCTTGTCTAGGCAGTGCCTTAGCGTATAAAACAGCTTTCCTCACAGTTGATACAGCGATGCTTACTGGTATATCCAAACACTAGACTATTAGTTTGGAGCCTGTTATAAATTTGTCTCAAATTTCCCTAAAATGTTGTTTGGCTATAATTTTCACAGCTTTCCTTCAGATTAACAGGCGGATTAACGATGTTTGGCATTTTCTATCCAGGGAAAATGAATGTTTTTAAAGATTTACAGGCTGAGGCCAATTGTAAGATGACTGTGTTCTTACTTAGACAGTATCTCTCACCTGTGTAAACAGAAAAAGGGTTGAATACTTGCAAATAGCAATTAGTAATTTTAATTCAGAATAGTTTCTCATATAAAACCAGTGTCAGTTAAATCAGTTGGTGAAATAAATTAATCGTAGGCTTCAGGGGTATTTTTAATGCTCAAAATCTCAAATGCCATTTCTAATACAGACGAATCTTATTACTTTTAAGTAGAATACTTTTGAGAGACATGGTACTTTTCAAGGTTTAATTTCCCTGTGGTGTTTTGCAACTGTTGCCTCAACAGTAGTTTGCTGTAAAAACGCACCTCTTCCAATTCTGTCTAATACATTAGTAACAACCTTCCAGTGAAAACTGAATGGAAACGTAAGTCATTAATAAGAGGGAAATGTAGAGACTAAATCCTAAAAGCAGTAGAAGGCCTGCTAAGTTGACCACTGATTGTAAAGATTTAGGAATGGTGGACTGGGATGGACAGGTCAGAGACAAAGGATTCATCAATCAGGAATTATGACACGTATTGGAAGATTGTAGAACAAGGATGAAAGAGCTTCGAAAGATCTTCATATGGAATGAGGTATCTCTAGAAACAAATTTCCAGGCTATGATCATTGGAGTGATCCTTTTGATGTAAAAGTTAGACAGTTAAAAATCAATGTAAAAAATGCTAATTTCAAACCAATTTTGGTGTTGGCAAAGACTTTTGACAGTGCACTGGGTGGCAAAGGAAACAAACAAATGGATCCATGACCAAAAATAAGCCTCACTTCTCATTTGAAGCCCGGACAAGCTGTCTTTTTTTGGACACAAACAAATACACTGGAGAAACAATTCTGCTTGCAACGGCTGAAGGGAAAAGAGGATGAGGAAGTAACAAGATGGATAAACATACACCGAAATCATTAATAAGCCATGAGGAAGCCTGAAGACCCAAACAGAAGACAGGACATTTGTGAGAAACACCACCCATGTAGTTTCAGAAATAACTGTACAATTAATAATAAAAATGGACTACTTTTACTGGGCTACTTTTGCTATTTTTACAAGTGCAAATTTAAATATTTAATATAATTATTATAATCTAGCCCTGGTGGCCTGTCCAGGGCCTTTCCCTGCCTCTCACCCTAAGATCTGTGGGATTAGCTCCAGCACACCTTCCACCAGGACATACAGGGTTTCACATGCAAAATATTCAAGTAACATCCTTTGCATAGTAGTGTTACAGTTAATAACTGGTTAAAACATGAGACAGGTTGAGAGAAGTTTTGCATGTTTGTTAGCAGCATTACTCTCACAATTTCAATGCTAATCTCATAAAGCAAAATTTGGACTTCAATCTGGTTGTTGGCCTGCAACTCTCATACCATAGGTCACCTGGTCATCGACAGCTACTTCTAGGGGGCAGGTGGTAGCCTGGTGGTTAGGGAGATGCCCCTGTGATCAGAAGGTTGTGGGTTCAAATCCCAGGATTGCCAATGGCACCACGGACATACCCTTGAGCAAGGTACCATCCCCACACATTGCTCCCCAGTGGCTGTGTTCCTGGCTGCCCTCTGCTTCACTTGGTGAATGAGTTAAATGCAGAGAAAGAGGGTCACGCTGTATACTGTGGTGTGTTCACTATTCAGTCAGCCTTACCCCAAAAGACTTGTTGGGTGGTTTGGTCCATAGATTATCCGACCACTCCCATCAGCATTTCCCCACCCACCCTGATCCTGACACAAACACCAACAGCGCCAGAAGACAGGACTACATTCCAATAGACTCTCTCCATGTTTGCTATTTTTCAATTAAAGAGCATATTCTCATCCACTGCAAACTTAATGTATGCATTTTGCAAAAGCAATATTAAAAATATGATAGATCAGATGTGCACATCTGTTATAAAGCCATCTAATCAGCAATACAATTTCATGTCCATTTTATTCACAATTTAAAACTGCAGTGTGCCATTACCTCGTCCAGGGTATCACTAGCAGTTATTGCATCCCGTTTGTTTTTGGCCTTCTTGCACATGGTTAGGTAGATATTCAAAATTGCCTTTTTGATCACACCCAGTGACAAAGTCTTCTTGCCTGCTATGTTTTGTATATGGACCCACTTTGAGTCCTGTATCAAGCAGGCTCTGAGATTAGGTTTCTTGTAGATACTCTCTCAATTTGTTCTCTAATATAATTTTTATTTATGTTTTTCTTTAATTGGCTTTGAAAATTTGGCATAAAAACACAACACAGAGCAGCTGAAAATGTATGAGATTCAGTCTTGAGGAAAGTGCAAATATTTTTTTAAACATGTAAGAAATTTTGTTAGTGCATTTTGTTAATTTTGTTTTTTTTTCACTACAAACTACTGCATCTACAAACTACTGCCTCTCCCTGAGTACAGGCCCATGAGCCACTAGAGGGTGCCATGTGAACCACTTGTGGTTCTTCAGACCAGTGGTAAAGAAATGTTGCAGTAGATCATTCAGATACTGCTCCACTGCTTGATATTTACAAAAGAGGTCATTGTAAAAGTGCAAAGGCAGTTAAATCAGGCGTAGCAGTGGAGCACCTTCACTAACTAGAGCATGGACTGGTTGCGAGCTTGGTCCAGCTCACTCTGCAGCATGGCCAGTCAGTTTCTGCAGTTAAGGGTCTTGGTGTTGTTCTGCTTTATGCATTGGGTAAGCCAAGCTCAGGCGTTTTCAGCAGAGGCCTGGAGCCGCTGAGTGCTCCTTTTCTGCATCAGTGTGTCAAAATGGAAAATGAGCTGCCTAAGCTCCTGAAACTAAATAATTAGAAACTGTAATGTGGCAGTGTACTGTTCACTTGTCAATGTGGTCATATTAATGAGGCAGTTTGCAAACAGAAATGTAACCCAGATGCAGTTAATTAATCAAGGCAGGTTCATTAGTTTTGCACTGCAGCTGTAAGACTAATGTTGCTAAAATGTAACTGAAGCAGATATCCTGCCAGTTAGCACAGTGCAAACTACACATCTACATAAACCTGTGTTGTTGACACTATGACACATATAGCCATAAAAAATCGTCAGGATACAAGGTGGTTGCTGCTATTGCTTTTAGTTATTTAAAATATATATTGCATCCTAGCTTTTTTATCTTTATTTTACAGTTTGTTGGGAAAAAACGCATTACAGAATAACTGTAAACAAGTTTGTGATGATGCACTATGCTTACTGATGGAGTATGAGACAACTATTTTCTACTTATAGCCTTGTAGTACTGTTGCAAAAGTAAACAAGTAGGCTAAAGGAGACCTCAAACATGTCTTGACTGATGGACAACATTTTGGCTCAATTAGCTATACAAGCATCAAGTTCAAGCATTATTGCATCAAGATTTCCCACCAGGATGGTTTTATTTTTTCAAAATTGAAACCTGGTCTTTATGAGACTGTCTAAATAATTGGGGCAGCTCTTGTTTTTTTTGCATGAGCCTGATCTTGTGTTCATTTCACTCTGTCTATTTATAAGACAAGCTCCTGGAGCTCATCTTTCAGAGTGTCAGATCAGCTGTTTTCTGCAGATTTAGTTACCTCTTTGGCACTTATTTTGCTTTCCCATCTCCTGAAGAAATCAGACGAAAATGGCTTCAGTGTTTCAGCCAGTGGTTCCCAGTCCTTATTGGCTTAATAACTTTGTGGAGCTCTGATGGGAGTGGTAGAGCAGGAAAATTTAATTGTGCAGGGTAGATTGTCCATGTTTGCAAACCACTGTTTTAGGTGATTTCCTCTGTTAGGTTCTTGATCACCCTTTGTGGAAGACACTTCAAAATACTGTTCAAAATTCTTCAGGGTTTCTTTTATCTCTGCTTCTTTCTGCTCCAGCTGCTCTTGCATGAGTCTCTGGAATTGCAGAGTCAGATTCAGCTCCGAAAAGAGTTGTCACATGAAGGGGCAGGAAGTTGGCTTATCTCATGGCATTTCTGTGGCACTGAGCTGTTTTTACTATAAAAAGTTGCTCAGGGCCACCAAAAGGTCCCACAAGTATGTAGCATTTAATCATTTGTGATATTATTTATTTATTTCACATATTTTACATTTCCTGCATATGCTTAATTATTCTTTATGGTCCCTGTCTTAGCATTTATTCAGCTTTACCCAGATCAGAACAACTGACATATTGCTTAAGGTGGGTGACCTTAAGGCCCCCAAATGTTCAGAAGTACCTTTGCTTGGACATATTCAAACAAGCAAACTGCACAAGTTAAGCTGTCATGTACAGAACCTCACCAAGATCCTTGTGAGTGTCCGACTCCTTTCGTCATCTCTGATTAAGATAAACAACAGCAGAGAAGGTCTGCTTACGAAGATCAGTATTTCTGTGAAAATAAAATAACATATTACACAAATACTTAAAACAGACCACTCACATAAACACACGGTAAAACCTTAGATCTAAATTAATCTTCTTACAGTACATGACTTTTAAGCAAACAGGCATGAATGAGCAATTGATCCATTTATTATGTGAGGTTACAGAATGAATACTACTTGTGAAATTAGAAATTTTAGCACATGAGCAATGTGTAGGACAATTAAGGACAAATAACATTTTCAAAATATGTGATTAACAAAATAAGCTGTGTAATTTGTGCCAGTGGCCTTGGAGTCCTCCAGCCCAGTCAGTTCTGTGCAGCACTCCAAACAAACATTCCTGTAACAGGAGTGTTTTGCCGGCAGTGTTATAGCAATTGATACTCATTGTTCTTCTTCGCTGATTCACTGCAACATTTAAGGAAGTTTTGGGGTATAGACTATTATAGGCTAGTGGAGAACACATTATTCTATAGAATTCAGTGTACAATAGACAGCGGTGGATTTTCCAGAGCTGTGCTTTCTTTATTGTTGCAGGTGGTAGTTGCGCCCATGGTGTCACGTTTCGCAGGCAGAAAGGACACACTAGTTCTCTAAACTGTGATGGCCAAACCCAAAAACACAGGCAAAACATTACTCTGGCTTTAACCTTTTCCAGTTGATTGTTTGTCCCGAGTAAGCCTGTAATACAAACTTAAAAGTGCATTACAGATGGAATTCTTGTCCTATCTAGTGCTCTTGCACGCTACTGCCTTTTTGGACCTTGATACAGTTTCTATCCACGCTTCATGGAGTACTTTGCGTCAGGTTGATGCTCGGGGTTTACATCTGTGAGGAGGGGGGAGAAGAATGTGGAGACCACATACACACAAACAAGTTCACACAGATTATCATTCTTGACCCAGAAATTAGATACGTTTTCCTTACTCAGAGCAGTGCTCACGACCCAGAGTATCGATACGATTTTCTTTGCTGTTCAGAGAGATTCCCCTGAACTTGGCTGTTGACCACGCCCATACACCCACCACTCACACAACAGAGACAATAATTAGGAGGTTACAGCTGAACACAAGACAGGTGGACATAGCAACCCAGCCCTGCGCTATTGACCCTGACACTCTGGGTTACCTAGGCACAACACGACCACACACTCGACACTCTCAGACACACCTACCTGTGCCCAGAGCTGTATACAGGAGTCCCCCGCTTACGTTCCATAAGCACCTGCTTATAGTGAAAAACCGCGTTGTTGTGTTTTGGTAAAAATAAATGCCTAAAATGCCTAATTTTATAGTGTAGACCCTAAATATGCTCCCAGAACACTTAAATGTCATTTTGAACTCAGTTTAATGCATTACCCTTAAAGAAAATGTAAACCCGTATTTGAATTTAAATTCCCTGCCAACACCGCAGCAAGGTGAATGGGTTTTGGGGGAAATCTACTGAGTGCTTGTACCGCGGAGAAATCGCGCTTTTAAAAAAGGGCTTCCAGGTTGGCTATAGCCTGCCCTGACTCACCCTGTGTGAAAACATCCAGAAAAAATATATTTATTCCCACAAAAAGCAAAAAAGGCGGAGGATTTTTGCGTAACACTGAGTTCGGTTCTCAAAAAAAATCCCTGTTTGACTGAATACGTGACTCCTGATCCACGTAAAACTGGGGGATTGCTGTACCTCCTAATACTCAGATGGCGGGTTCCTTTGTGGGCATGGCTGAGCGAGCCCTGGCGTGACACATGGTCAATATATCTGACATGTGAAACTGTGAGTCTTATGAATGTCTGAGCGTCACCAAGCAGGAAGAGTTTCTGTGGTTGCTTAAAAAAAAGAAAAATCTGGGGTAACCCCTCGAAGACAGGTCAAGAAATTGAATGTTTTTCCACAAACTGTGCCTAACCATTCTTTTATTCACTTCATATCACATTTGATAATGTGGTCCAGTTGGTCCAAGGTTTCAGAGCATTTTCACCCTGTTTTGGTTTGTCAAGCACCTGAAATTCTTTCCTACCAGGTAATTACATAACCTCTACTTACCTTAAAAACATAATGACTGATATAGACATGAAAAGCTTACTGGCTGAATAAAGGAAGTCAGGTGGTTGATGGCTTAAAAAAGGAGGAGGAAGAGAACATTATGAGGAATGAGCTATTCAGATGAGGAACAAAAGGAGTGGGGAGAAAGGTATTCAACAGAATATAATAGAGTTCAAGGAGGAAGCGGGAGGTTGCTTTTGGCACATACTACAGATATGTGGAGGTCAGGGTGCGTGGTCTCGATCCTTTTCTTATGTGTAAGAGGTAAGAGATCTGTGTTATTATTGAGAATAAGTATGTATATGTGCACATGTATATCTCTCTGCCCATCTATCTATCTATCTATCTATCTATCTATCTATCTATCTATCTATCTATCTATACTTATATTTATTTTGTGTCAATCCATGTGGCTCATGGATTTCTTATTAGCAGCCTTTTATATTTCTGTTAATCTGACAGTAAAAATGTAAATCATCATTAATTTTTGATCAATTTTAAGGTAACTGAAAGAAATCTTTGCAGAGAATGTTTACTCTAAGAACTCCATAACACCTTTAATCCTATACGCCCTGAAACAAAAAAAAGTTTCGAAGATCTAAAATGAATGCCTACATTAAATGTTTAATCAGCAGTGGAAAGTGATTATAGTGTTTATAGTTAGTTTTAACTTCCTGGCTCACCAGAAGTAATTTCAGTGGGGATTTGATGGAATGGAACCTTAAAAATCAGCTACACCTTACCCTAAAGCCAATACATGTCTGTGGTCCACTATTTGTTTCTTTAGTTTACCATAAAACCACTAGAGTAATTGTACTTTGCTGCTGATCAGGGGTGAAGTTGACCAGGTTTTAATGTTGGAGAGCCACTCAAATTCCACATGATTTTGTTTGTTTTGTTAACTGAACTTTCATTACATTTCATATTTGCACCAATTTCATTCCACTTTCATTAGTTTTAGTTTTTGCTCAGAATAAAGACATCAGATATTGATAAGTTTGCTCATTTTTGCTTTATGCCAAAATAAACAATAATATAATATAATAATATAATAATTAATATACAGTACTATGCAAAATCTTGAGCCACGCCCAAGATTTTTATATTTTGCTTTGAACCACCTCTCAGGCACAAAAATACTATTTGCTGCCTGTCAAACTGTCCTACTCTTGGCATATAGAGTAGATTAAATCATAGAAATGGGAACAAATGTTTTACTGTGAAAGGGTGCAAAGTGCCTAAAGATTCAAGATGTCTAGATAAAGGTGTGGAATCACTCAGCATTCAGCACCATCAGTATACTGATCACAGTTTCCTCACTGGTTCAGGGCTTCAGTTAGATGTGATTTATTATTTTTTTTTATATTCTCCTCTTAGTATACTTTTTATTATGGGTAAGTTGTACTATATTTCTTTTCTTAATATATTTCTAGTCTGAGTATATTTTATTATATATTCAGGTATTTTATTCTGTATTGTTCTGTCTTGTGTGAGTGTGCAGTTGTGATGTGAACAATTTCCTCCGACATAAATAAAGTTCTTTGATTCTGATTCTGATTATGCTTGAAACAAACACTTTCCTCTGAAACTGGTCAGGTTCAGGGATTGGACTGAAAATGAGAGCATTTGGAATCCTACAGGAGGCCTGGAGAACTGTTCATCAAGACTTAAAATCATAAGAAAGTCTGTCTCTTTGGAAGCAAAATGTGGACTTTTGCACAGTACTGTACATGTATAAAGAACACATGAGGTGTCAGTGTCTCTTATACAGTATTTGCTGTTTGATCTCTTCCATGACAGGGTCTCTCGCGCAGCTGAACGGTAAGTACTTCACTTGTTTAATCTTCTAAAAAAAAAACACAAATAGAAATTGCATTGGATTACAATGATCACTCTTTGCCGTACCCAGTATGTGGTCGTACACCGTTAAACCCCCGTATTGTGGGTGGACAGGCTGCACTTCCAGGGGCCTGGCCGTGGCAGGTTAGCTTGCAGAGCCCCGAATTTGGTGGCCATTTCTGTGGAGGTTCACTCATCAACAAAAACTGGGTTATGACAGCAGCACACTGTTTCACCAGGTTAATATCACACACACACACACACACACACACACACACACACACACACACACACACATCTAAATGCCTGTAACCCTAGACTGACCACACTGAGAACTGATCAAATAATAACTCTTTTTTCCTTCTTTCTTTCTGTCTGTCAGCAACAGTATTCCCAGCAATTTGGTAGTGTACTTGGGGAAACAGGTTCTAGAGGGTTACAATCCCAACGAGGTCGCCAGGGGTGTTACCCAGGTGATCCGTCATCCGGGCTACGACAACAACACCAAAAACAATGACATCACCCTACTGTATCTGAATGCCTCTGTCACCTTCAGCAACTATATCATGCCTGTGTGCCTAGCAGCCCTAGGCAGCAGCTTCCCTGCCGGCACCAAAAGCTGGATCACAGGCTGGGGAGACATCAGCTCTGGAGGTACACATACACCAGCTTTACATTTATAACTACACACAGAAGATGGTATTTTAGTGTTTTTTTTTTAGTGTTTTGGAAACAAAAGAAAGATTTTGAATACACTGTAATGAACAATTTACAACATTTTCATTGTTATAACTTCTGACTTGATGTTATACAGCAGTGGTTAGCCTTCAACCCTGATCTTTCTTTTGGAGTATAGTCTTAACCACAGTGTTTCACACATCAGGCTAGTTAACACCTGCAGAAATCCTTGTTTGGCTGGATCAAACTGGCATGTTGGGGGGAGGTTATATGATGTTTGATGAGAGTTGGAATTAAACTCTACAGGAAAGTAATACTCCTAAAGGAAGATTAGTGACCACCACAGATTTCTCAGTCATTTCATATCATAGCTTTGCATTGCTTCAGTTTATGCTTGTTTTTTTGGAGGGTTTTTTTGGTTGTAGATTAAAATTGAGCAAAAAAAGAAACAAAAAATCCCACATATATATATATATATATTAGAGGTGGGCATAGATTCATTTTTTTAACGCCATTAATCTCATTGTAATCTTGGCGTTAACGGCGTTAACCGCGCGAGATTCTTTCCCCACAGCTGAAATTCATCACAGCTTGCATAGTATAGACCAGAGTTACTCAAACTTATTTGTCCTGGGGACCAGTCAATCAGGCTTTGGGGCTGCAGGGCCCTGCACATATGCCCCCCCCACCGCAGGAATTATTCACCCACAGGAATTGTTTGGCACAAAAAATGTAAATCAACGTTTTAATGTGAAGGGTGTCGCCACTAACCGGTCGAAACGAGGACGACACGCTGACAGAGACACTCTGGGTGTGTTTTCTGAGCCTGTTTCTGTCCTTTGTTTTCGTGGCTCTCATAACGCG
>JBBIGB010000109.1:12788189-12799491 GCA_037577075.1 Alestopetersius hilgendorfi
CGCCGATACCGATGCCAGATTTTTTGGTGGTATCGGCAGCATTTCCGATACTAGTATCGGTATCGGAACAACACTAATCACAATCACAATATGCAGCAGTATAATCACAATACAGCTATTTTGTCCACATTGTACAGCCCTATTCATGCTCTTTATTGTTTATTTCAAAATGTATTATCTGATCGCTGAGAAATCGCTTGCAACCAAGACCAGTTTCTCAACGTAATACTTTCAAAAATAGATATTAACCCATTTATTTAATTTCAATGGTGGGTAGACTAGTGATTTTTTTTTTTTACTAATAGGTACTAGACCTTGCTTGATGCCCTTTTAAGATGAAAAGATGAAAATCTTCAAAGTTATTGTTTCCAGAGCATTATTATTATTGGTAATGATATTGGTGCCTGGATTTAAAGCTCACTCCATCTTAGAAAAAAACTTACCTAAAGATGCCACTCTGACCCCACAGACAGAGAAAAAAAGTGTTTGGTTCCATTTTTACTCAAAGTAAGCATGATGCCATTAATTCAGATGCTCCAGAAAAAATACATATGTACAAACCAAAGAGCTATTCACAAAGTTTACACAAAGAGAGCCCTTATCTGCTGGGACTGTGCAGATGATAGACATATAGAAAACAATAAATATCTCACATTCATGGCAGTCATGGCTCTAGTTGAGGTTGTGTTCAGGCATATGGTTTAGACACAATGTATTTGTGAAGACAGGCAGCCTTAGCCAGGTCAAGTCAGTTGAAATATCCCAAAATAGACCAATTAAAACTGCTCTAAAGCTCAAAACAGATTGCAAAGATGAGCAGCAGTAACTGCTACAAGTGGCCAGTAGACCACTGAGCTTACCAAGCTCAATTTCAGAAGCAATCACTGCAGAGTAATCCTCAAAAATGCTAGAAACGAGGGATCATCATAATGTCTAAGTGTAAGCGGTCTAAAGAAGGGCTGGAGCTCAGGCACCAGATTCTGCTTTCCTATTAAAGTTCACCTTGCCATTTAATATTGTACTTTATTTGCATTTGTACTAATGTAATATTAGCATAAGTCAGGCAGTGTGTGCATTCCAATGTCCATTTAAAGATCAACATGTTTAAGTTTTTATCCCATGTCTTGATTGTTTGGTATTGCCAAAGTTACATTCCAAACAATGCTTATTTATTTAAAGTGCAAAAAATCGCTACCGTTTCCTCCAGATCGTATGTTCTCTCATTTACCATGGGCAAGTGATTCAGAACACAATCGCCTATTCATTAGGTGTCTAGAACAGCTCCATTAACAAAAAAAGCTAAATTAAAGAGGTTGTAAAATGCATAAGGAGTAGCCAAAGCAGCGAACACACTTCACTGCCGGTTGCAACACTGGCCGACAAAGCAAAGCCACTCTCAAAACAAACATCTCCAACTGTCCAGAACCACATCTAAGCCACACGAACACTCACACACAAATGTAAATAACATTGCAAGGGAATAGGGAGTAGGCAGCATCATTCAGAAACAGCAGAGAGGGATAACTGTTACATAAACATGACCTCTGTGTATATTGATAAGAAAATGTACTTATACAGTTCACAGGTGCTTCGACGATGGAAATTCATCCTACTACAGTGTGAGAGGCTTGTGTGAAACACGTTTAATAGCCCTCTCATGTTTCATGTGATTAAGCCACTTACATCCAAATTCTCAACATGGAAAAACTACAGAGTTTGTGAAAAACCGCAGTCCGAGCAAAGGCTGTAACAGCCGCTAGAGTCCAAAGCTCTTTTGTATTCCAATATACACTTGATCTCCGCTACCTCTCAGAGGTGTGAAGAAGTGAAACAGTACAGGGAAGAATTTCAGAAGTCCAGTTCATCTGAATCGCTGGTTCCTGCAGACTGACTCTCGTCCTGTTTCTCGCCCCAAACAAACCTATAGTTGTTCTCCAACTCTTGTTGTCTCTTTTGCTCCTTGTACACTTCTTCTGTGCCCCCAGTCTACACAAACAAATGTGCAAAGAACAAATACCCAGGTTAGTTCAACTATTAACACTCAGGAAACCTATTCACCACAACTAAAAACAAACCTATATGAGGGGTGTAAAACTGGGAGCCACAAATCAGCAGAGGTGAGTGAATATTAGCATAAAGGTGCTTTAATTTAAATGAATCAGAAGGATAAATTGCATTTAAAAACAAAGTGCATCTAAAAAGCTAGGCTAGCCAGGTGGGATGCATTTCTAGACGACGAGGTCATTGGAGGCTATTACAGAGCTGTTTACAATCATTCCATGCTCTGCAAAATTTCATACTCTACTGAGAGTATTTTGGGAGAGGAGCATTTTATCTTGATTTTTTTAAAGTTGCTAATATCCCTTGATTTTTATGCTTCTATAATGATAAGCTATGGACGAAACATTTTGTTTACTGCGTGAACTGTGTTTATTGTTATTGCCTAGTTTGTTGTGTTATAGAATATAGCCAAAGTAATACAGCCCAGTGAAAAAACAAAATATTTGACACTAAGTTTTAGCTGTTGAAAATACATTCATTAACTATTTTGTATGTATTTTGTAACATAAAGTGGCAGGATAACACTTAGCACTTGCATTCTTGTAATACAGTGGAAAAAATCAATGTTTACCTTAACAACTTATCACTGACATCAGCAGAACTTTCCAATCAAAGTTGGCCCTGACAGCTTTTTAATAACATGACAAAGCATTTAATGGTAGACTTTTCCATTCTGATTTATGTAACATAAAAGAGGAGTCTTCATAGGACAGTGCTACTAAGAACCTTTTATCTTTTTCAGTTATAGTCTATATTTTGCACTGCTCCAAAAAGTCAAAAATCAAAAACATTTCCAAAATGTAGAAGTGATCTACTGTAATTATCTAAATCTATATCTAAATTTCTAAACTGTGAAAATTAAATACGACCTATATTTATGTTTAATTTAACTTTTCCAAGTGTCCATCCTCTATGGTAATAGAGGGTCACAAGTCGACCCTCTATTAGTGTTTCAGACAACCAAAGATTTGATGTTTTGATGCTTGGCATTTAAGGATAATTCTTTCAATCAGCAGAACCTAAATTGATTTAATGAAGGATGGATTAGCAGAACTAAGTACTGTATGGTAGCAGTGAAAACTGGGCTTCCTCAATGTCTGGCTAACATAGAGACAAGAGATGCCGTTTATTTCTATTCTAAAATTTAAAAAATGTGTAGTATTTACTGCTTAGGTAAACAACAGGATGAAAGATACACCAGTCAACAATACCAACAGTTCAGCACAGACCTGGCAGGTATGGGAGGTGTAGCTGGTCACCCTGATATGCTTGCCATATCAGGGTGACCTTGTCACAGAAGGTTTTGTGGTGAGATTAGATAAAAATGTGGTGCAAACTGCACATTTCTGAACACCCTTCCAACAGTGAGGTTAAGGGTGGCAGCAACATGTGGGAAGCTGTTCCTCAGCAGGGACTGCCCATTTCATTAGTTTTATGACTGAAGGATGGTGCCAAATACAGGGGTAAATAATTCTGCAAGGCAACGTATACAAATGAAAAGACTGGACATTTCCCCAGGCGCACAATTCTCTGGTACACCCCAATCATTATGAACAGATGCAAGTTCGTACCAGTAGATTGATGAGCAGTTCCCTAAAAGATTTGGTATCCTCTTCACTTAGCCACTGGTCTCCAGCTTCCTCTGCGGTTTTACGCGTTAAAATCTTTACTTCAATCTTGCCTGAAACAGTTCACACAGTTTACAAGCGATTAAAACTCTCTCCCCCTCACACACACACACACACACACACACACACACACTCTAAAAATGCAGTGTATGCAGGTCAAAAATCAAGTAATCTGTCGACCTGCTCACTCTAAAACAGCAAATATACATTTTCAATGCTTGCACCAACAGTACAGAACAGAAAGAAAAGGATATGAGGCATGCAGAAGTTATGGGAGAGATGAATGGTGAAGAATAGAGTGTTATAAATAATGATTTAATTGCAATGTGTTAAGGTACTCCAAAAACATCATACCACTATGCCATCCACTAACTTGAGCATTAACTTGGGCTCCAAAAACCCCAAAAGTAAACAAGTGACAAAATCAGAAATGTATGAATATTCCCAACTCCCATACTCTTACTGCAAATCAAACCAAAAGCAATCTTTAACTTTGCAGATCACCAGGTAGGCATCCATTGCAAGCCAAAACCAACAATAAAAAGTTATTTTACACAGCAACAATATTTTAATTTTCTTAATTCCAGTACTAAATTCAGCCTGTGTCTCTCCACTGCCTCTAAAGTTCTGAGCTGCTAAATGAATTTTAAAAATCTGCTATCCCTAGTCAAACCTGTGCAATATGTAGGCCTACCCAACCATTACTGCTTTATTCTGCAACTTTAAGGAAGTCAGGTTTTCAAACACTATTTAAATGACACATTACAAATCTATAACCTGATCTACATCCACACGCCAGATGTGAATTCCTTCTCACAAGAAAATATTTTAGGACAGCTTTCATTAATGGAACCTATGCACCAAAGACTTGTGACAGGACCCTTTTTTACGAAATGCAACAATATCCAAGAGCATAAGTGATTAACAGAAAGCCAAGGGTTAGTCAGGAAAAAGCCAAGCCAAAAGCAAAGTTGAGGACTTGAACTAACTGCATAAAACACACACACAGACGGATAGTATTTAAAGTATGTGTGCTCGCACTCTGGCCTACCTTCGGCCTTGATTCCAGCTCTTTCTAGCTGTTCTTTGACCACTTCCTGAATCTGCTCCCATTGGGGGTCATTTTCGCCCAGCTCTTGCACCTTCACACCTCCCTCATGACCATCGCCCCTGGCAACCGCTCCTGCAGTCATGTCTCCACCTATTTTATATTTAGTCACCCTGATTTTTACCTGCTCACCATTGCCAAGCTCCCGCACTGAGGTAACAAAAGACAAAAGGGGGAGGTTACCCTAGTGAAAGCAGAAAATTCACTCTCCCTCTTTTCCAGTTTAGGATTGAATGCCTCTCAAAGACGATGCCATTTCTTGGATGGAGTACACCGCTGCTGTAGAATTATCTAGAGATTTTGATGCTTAAGTGTTTCATATACATGCAAGATACATTTTGTCAATGAAACCAAAGCATGGTAAGAAACAATGACCATGAACATGAAGTATGCTCATCCACATATGTGCATAGACAAATGCAGATTATATGGATTAATAAAATGAAAATTAGAATGACGATTGCAATGCTGATCATTTGCTATCTCTACATTAATCTACTCATCAGTTACACAAACTTTCACATCTTAATTTAAAAATTCGTCTTACAGCAGGGGTATTCAATTCTGATCCTGAAGACCTAAGCTTCTAGATGTTTGGCTAATTTTCCTGCTCAAACAGCCACTTCCTCTCAGATAACTGATGGGCAGCTGCCTTAGCAGGGAAATCACTAGACTCTGTAGGGTGTCAGCCCTCCAGGACCGGAACTAAACATCCTTGCCCCACATGAAGTTCAACACCATCTTTCTGTTTACCTGGAGTTTTTGGGACAAGATCAGGGCTGCCATGAGCAGGGCTTTCCTCCGTCTCAGGTGGAGCTTGTGCACTTTTTTGCTTGGTTGGGCGCGTCTCTGTATCAGATTCAGTGTCCTGTGCAGTCTTGTCTTCAAGACGATCCAGCAATTTGCCTAAAGTGTTTTCCAGAGTCTGAGTTGCCTGAGAGCGATCAAACTCCCCTTTAAGACCCTCAGTTTCTAATTCCTGCTGAGCCTGAAAAAAATATATACATATAAACCAAGGTTTTAACAACTTCATAAGTCAAGTCAGTGGTTTTTAAACTTTAAAGTACTACACACTACCTTCAAGCATGTTAGGTTCATTTGCAAACAGTACATTCAATATTCCAAATAATAATTTATTTGTCAAACACATGAGCTACCAACAAAACCCCAAATTATACATTTATATCGTCTCTGCCGAAATTTATTTTATCATCAATGTTATCATTTGTTTTTGTCTGTTTGGCCCAATATAATCTTTAGTATGTTTCAGTGCTCAGCAATACCAATATGGTTTGGGCTACATTTAGACAAGGAATTTTATATTTGAATGTGTGAGCTCTTCTTAGGTTTAATCAAATGTATTCTGTGTCTGCTGAGCCATTAAATGGTAAAAAAATTAAATAAATAACTAGGAATTAGTACCTCATCTATGATGTTATCAAACTCTTTCTGCATTTCTTCTTTAATCTCCTCTATTTTGGAAGAAGGTACAGAGAGATCTGTCATTTCTTCTTCAAACTCCTTAAGCAGTTGGTCGTCATCATCATCATCATCATCATCTCCTTCCTTTTCAGCATCATTTCCTTCCTCTTTTTCTTCCCGCTTCCCTTCTTCTGCTTTTCTCTTCTGTAAAAAGGTTTTGGTAGGTTTCTCTTATTGTAGACCCAAGCCTTCTTAATTAAATGCACATAGAATGAGGGGTGGGGGAGGGGTGTAATATAATAATTTGTTGTAAACAGAACATAAATTGCATTTAATTGCATGTGCCAGGCAATAGGTCAACAGTGATTGACAGCAGTGCTCACTTTTCTGTTGCTCTCCCTGAGGTGCTGAACAAACTTCATCAGGTCGGTAGGGTCAGTGATTATCTTGAAATTAAACTTTTCATCTCCAAATACTGCAAAGACAGAAAAAAAACAGAACACTAAGTTCACTTTAATTTTTTTCATTAACTGGGATCCCTTAAATTTTTGTTTTTTCCATGAACAGTGTTTTGTAATATGAGGGAAGAAGACTGATTAAAACATGTCTGGTGCTACACTAAGTCTGCCTTAATGGTTATACACATATACACCAGGACTGACGGAAATAAACCTGAACATCTTTCTACATTGAAAAATACCAAAGAGTCTATGCTTGCTCAGTGTTAGTCTCTTAATTTATCAGGCGCTTAATTTTTCTTACGGTCATTGTCCTGAGACTGGTTATCCAGAGCATCACCAGATTCCTGTAGGACAATAAAACATTAAACAATTGAATGTTTATCTGAGCAAAACAACTGCTGAAGATGATGAGGTTGCCATGTCATTCTTCCTACATCTGCTTTGTCACATAATTCATGAATTTGCTTTTAGACCTTTGACACAACCTACAAAAAGTGTCAGTAGTTAATAATTTAACTAGACTGTGTATTTATTTACAGGACTCTTAATTGCACCACTAATGATAGTACTTATGCAGCATAGGTGTCCAGCTGTAAGCAAGTTGTCATAGTCAGACTGTCAAAACAGTCAAAAACAGAAGAAAAATGCATACAGAATCACCAACAGCAATTTGGGTATGATTTTAATTCTCTTACAACTTTATATTGATTCATTCCAAGTTGTTTTTGCCCCGCACAGATGTATTTTATACATGATATTTGAATATTTAGTTTACCTCTGCCTCAGGTGTCTTTGTCTCTGTATTCTCTGGTTTGGTAACTCCTTCCCAGAAATCTCTATCCTCCGGCTCCTCACCAGGCAACTCACCTTCTGCTACTACAGCATCTGCTCTCAAAACCACAAATGGAAAGAACAGTAAACAGATGTAAAGCTCAACAATAAAAAACACTCTAGTACATAGGTTGAAGGATGTAGAGTTGCTGTGTATAAAGATACACTGACCTTTGCCCTCAGTCCCAGAAGAAGGCTCATCACCTCGTGTTACATCCTCTTTCCCCAATTTGTCCATTTCTGCCACTTCCTTGCTTTCATCTTTGGACAGAATTTGATCCAGGGTCCTTAGCTCCTCAGAGATCTGCTCTACTTTACGTTTAGTGTCAGCTGAGAGCAATAACCAGACATAACCATCCACCCACAAAGAAAGAGAGGCAGAAAAAGAGAGAGCAAATGAGAGCAAGATCCAGAGAGAGAATCAGTGTGCTGTGCTATTGTCAATTCACAGACCCAACTTCTAAAAATAATGTACTAATTATGAGAACAAGCATGAGAGGATTGTCTGAGCTCATTATACTGGGGCACACATTTACTACACTTACAGACTTGAGCTTTGACATAGTCCATGTACTGCTGAGCACTGAGAGCAGGCTGGCACACAATGCCCTGAGGCTTGGCAGACGAAGGTGGGCGCAGGAGTGGGTGTTGGCACGTGCGCGAGGTGTGTACGGTCAGAACATAGCGACAGGACTGAGGCTCGTCAACACGAGCAATATAATCACTCGAACCCTCCTCACACACAAACTAGAGCAGGGAAAAAATTCAAAAATCCAGCTTATCACATCATAGCCATGAGGCCTTGCTGTTGCTGCCATGCAGTTGTTGACCTTACTCTCTGCATACAGATGAATACAAATAATGGCTTGCAAAATCCAGTAGCAAGATTCTTGCCAAGACCACTAGACATTAATATTATCTAATGCATACTTTTATACATTCTGTAATATTCAAGTATCAATGAACATTAAAAAAATACACATGCAAGTGAGGTTGAAATCTGCATTTGTGTATGTATGGACCTGTTCTCACCCTGACTTCTGACTCCCTAGGGCTGCCATTTAGGTCACACTTGGAGCCGTTGACATAAGATTGACTGTGATACCTCTTCAGCTTGTGTTGCTTAGTGGCCTGAACAAGGGAGGGAGAGAGAACATTTTGAGTGAAATGTACCTTATGGCAAACAGTAAACTATACTGTCTGAATTAAAGCTGTGCCTTACCTTAGCAGTTTCATTGGTCCAGTCAAATTCAGACTCAAAATAACCCAGGAAAAGTACATCACCTTTTATGTCTGAATCTACACACAGAAAAAGAAATGCCAAACAGTATTAAATGTGTTCTGTCTCAAACATTTAAACCTAATTTTCAAAGTATGAGTGAAAGATATTCTGAAAACTGAACAGTTATCAAACCAATACTACCCTTCTATCAACACTGAAAGCATGTATACACCTATATGTATAATGTCAACATATATACTGCACCTTCCAAATGGTACTGTCTAATGTGTTGGCCATAGCAGAACTCATAGGTCCACCAGTCTTTGGTCTATGCAGAGAAAGTAATAACATTACTGAAGCAGACGATTTTTAAGTTTTGCATGACAGTTTTATTTAACCAACACAGAAAAGCTGAGACTAAAAGGTTAACCTTGGCCAAGCAGGGTGCAGTCTGCATAGGTTTCAGGAGCTCAGAGACCCCTGGTCCGCTGTAGCCCTGAGAGTCAGCCTCCACCACTGGATCCTGGTGAAAGCGCACTGCCTGGGCAGGCAAGCGGCACTCGTAAAGCTGCTTGTACTTATTAGAAACTAACATCACGTCCTCCATCTGTCAGAAAAAGAGACATTTAAGGAGAGAGATAGGAAAGGGGAGACAAATGAACAGAATTTTACAAAAAGAACATTTATTATTAGCCATTATCTATTGGCCAGTTAAAACTGCTAGGTTAAAACCAAACAAGTCATATAGCAGTTAATACTTTACCAAGCATATATAAAAGCTGCACACAGAAAAGAGGAACTAAGGAACTAAACGTAAAAGAGGTAGGCGTTACTGACTCCTAAAATTGTAGACCAAAGCATGCCATATTGTAACTACATCATATCAGTGTGAACAAACACAGACGGTAACGAAGATAAACAGCAGCTGTCAAACTGACAAACGAACTTTCTAGCCCGTGTTTACAAATTCGTTAGATACGGGGCTGGCTAATCATTCTCAGCAGTTGAGGATAATTTATCTTTGCGAAAAGGGTTTTCTCCGTTAGCCTGCTGCTATGTTTACCAAAACACCAAGCTAACGTCAACTCTTACACACTTACCTGCCCTATAATAACGGGATCGGGTAGAATCTGGATTCCATACTTCATTTCATTTAACTCCTCTAAATTGAGGAAGGCAGAGGCAGAGAGAACACATACCAAAAACAAAACATATAACCCCCTTAACCACCTAACCAAGGAAGCAGCCATATTTCTTGCACATCCCAACCGGAGCTTAAACTGGTGCTGTCAATTGACCTGTAATTCGTTGCGAGACAATGAGGAAGTCTCTGATTGGACAACGTCGAAGAAGGACGCCTTCTGACGGGGTAATATTAACGTCAGTCAAATCCAAAGCCTGCACCTATTGGATAACAACCAAAGTGGGTTAGACCCGTAGACACGAAAAGCACTATCATTGGATTGCTCATTTAGCTTCGTTCGGTATCGTGGTTTTACTTTTATGCGCGTCGCTGTGGTGCATGTACAATATATGGACAAAAGTATTGGGACGCCTGACCAATACACCAACAGGGGCTATAAGTAAAGTGGCCCGTAGTCACACGTGAACGCAGCACGACATACACTGTAAATAATGTGAAATTCTCTCTCTGAATTTAACCCATTCACCAAGTGAAGCAGTGGGCTGACACCAACAGGTGGCGTCTGGGGAGCAGTGTACCTCAGTGGTACCACTAGCCATAGACATATATGTCTATGCCACTAGCAGCCATTGGATTTGAACCCACGGACTTCTGATTACAGGGGGAACTTCCTAATCACTGGCCACCACCTGCCCTACAGAGGTTCTTTACCCCCGGGCCACTTAGGTGAAAAAACAGGAATGACTTTGCATTCAAATATAGACTTTAACATGGAGTTTGTCTCCCATTGCAGCTATAACAGCTTCCAATATTCTTGGAAGCCTTTCAATAAGATTTTGGAAAGTTTATGTGGGAAATTTGTGCCCAGTCACTCATTCTGTAGAGCATTTATGGGGTCAGTCACTGATGCTGGATGAGAAGGCCTGGCTTGAAAGCTCTGTTCCAGTTCATCCGAAAGGTGATGGTGGTGGCCTAGTGGTAGGATTGCCTCAAGACCAAGAGGTCATGGGTTCGAATCCTGCTTTCAGCACCACCACTGGGTCCCTGAGTTGCTCCAGGGAGACACTGCCCCCTGTAGGTAGGGAATGGAAGTTGCTTTGGAGAAAAGCGTCTGATAAATGCCATGAACGTAAATGTGTCCTCATCCAAACATGTCTTTATGTGCACTGGGGCACAGTCATGCTGGAATAGAAAATGTTCTTCCCCAACTTTTTCCACAAAGTTGGAAGCATGGCGTTGTCCAAAATGTCTTGGAATGCTGAAGCACTGAGATTGCCCTTCACTGGAAGTAAAGTGCCATCTAAATTAAATAATTCACAGGTGTGTCCAAATACTATTGTCAATAGAGTATCCCTGCGTCCGAAATCGCATACTTGCATACTATATAGTATGCGAAAAGCAGTATGCGAGGCGAGTAGTATGTCC
>JBBIGB010000109.1:12916694-12928735 GCA_037577075.1 Alestopetersius hilgendorfi
ATATCATAAGTTGTACATTGTACAGTCTAAATGAAGACATTTGGAATTAGGGCAAAGACTTGTCACAATAATACAGAAATCTGAAAATAGCTGACCAAGCACGAAATTTCAAGTCACTTTTAACTAAACTATATGAGCAAGGCTAATACATTGGATTTGTTATATCGGCCCAGTGGTTAACAAAAAACTGTTACATTCTGAGATTACCATTTGTTGAGTTGACCCAGAATGACTTACACAGAACAATATAAACTAAATCAAGTTCTTGTTTCGTCCCTAGTGCAATAACTTCAATAACATGACAAGATAATTCAGTGTTTAGTCTATATGAACATACATCTTAACCATCATATGTTCCTGTTTTCCACTCACAACTGTGCTCATTTCTATGCCCCAGTGTTGTTTTCATATTTAAATTAAATTATTTTCCCTGGTTTTGTAATAAAAACAATAAATGAATCAACGCCAGGACTGGAGCTTCAGATCACAGACCGGAACGCACTCTTGCTCATGAAAAGGAATGAAAAAAAGTAACTTATTGATAACTGATAAAACCACAAGTGATCCCAGCCCTAAATGAAATACTACCAAGATATTATCAAAAACTAAACAAAACATTAATGATGCTTCTCACACACATACCAAATACCTGGGTTATTTGTGATAACTGAGAAGCTGTAATAGTTGTAGGGATGGTAACAGTTTGTGACTCAGTGCCATTAGTGGTGTTCTGGTAAACCTCTTCCATTGCCACTGTGAATGTAAACATAATCACAGTCCATTAGCAGTTTCACCAGACACTTTTAAAAAGACTGCCTACAAGTTTATGTTCAGCAACACACACAAACGAGAGCAAGTTTTGGATCAATTTGCTGTAGGAGGACTCCTACGTTTAAAAAAAAAAATAGATACTGGTCATAGGATGATCCGTGTGTTTGTGCATTCAAAGTGTGATGGCAGCTCAGTTCTTCTGCCTTGAGAGCAGTTTTACTCAGTGTTTCCACTCACCCCCTCCGGCACGGACTCTACGTCTCTCACACAGTGCCAGAGCAGACTACACTCACACTCTGAGTCACACAGTGAGCTCACACACTCCTAAATCTCAATACTGCACAGCAGCCAGACCCTGTGTCACTGCTGATGTCCATGAAAAATCCGTTGAAGGGTGAAAAACGTGGGATGCTTAGCACTCACTGCCATGACTCCAGCAACAAATCAGGAGCAGTGTTTCTACATCCTTCTGTAGATTTCGTAATAACATTAACACACCAAGGCCATCAGTAGTCTAAGATGCAACAACGGGACTGCCTGTCCAAGGTTTCAACAACTCTGGTAACATTTCAAAATTTAATTTGGCAACATGTCATTTGTTTAGGGCTTGAGACCTGTTTGTCCTGAGTTTATAACCAACTGAAATCTTCCCGTATACAAGCTTAAGTCTCTTTTAGAGGACATTACTAAAACTCACACCACGAAAACCAGATGGAAAGCAGTAGAATCAGTACAACGCCCATTGCTGAACAGTACCTGAAGGCTAACTTCTTTATTTTTAATACCCGGCATTTTAAGCTGTCCCAATATGCTAGCTGCTTTTATTTAATGCATTTCAAACGTAGTTAGTTAGCTTGGTTAGCTTTGCCTATACGTAAAGCAAAGAGTAAGAAGAGCTAATGTGGCTTGCTAACTAACTTACAGCCAAGTAACTGAAACCTCTGCTCTAATGCAAGTATGTGTGTGTGGTTTAACTCTTTACTGTTAAACCTTTCAACTTTTTAACTGGGCCTGTTTTCATGTTACTGTTCTCCCGCGGACAGTATTTAGCTAACAAGCTACACCGAAGCTGTTAAAAGATAAACACGAGTGTTGTTGCATAATATTTGTAGGCTAATCTCTAAAGGCAAAAATGTTAGCAACCGACATGACTGGTTGCTATGAGAGGATTCTGACGGTTAGGCACGTTATGTTCCCTGTCTCTAGTCACTGTTGTCAAACTGAACAGTGGTTTAAAAGTCAACGGGTTACTTGTGCGACGCTCGACGAGAGTTTCAGGCGTTTCTAGAGTCACTGGCACGCAAGTACCCGCGTCAACACACGTCAGCGATACGGGGAGCCACTGAACCACCTTCCCCACCGACGACAACGACGACGAGGCAAACCAGAGCCAGACCCAGACGGACGGGCGCCATGGCGGCCAGCTCAAGACTCAGCAGCGGCGGCAACAGCACGGGCTCTCCTCGGCTCCAGCTGAATTTAAACCAGCATTTACCTTATAAAACAGCTTTTAACAGCTTCTGCAGACGGTCGTTGAATGTCTCCCTTACTGAAATTTAACGGTTGAGGTGGCCAGTGAACGTTATAAATAAATCAGGGCGGTTTCCATTGAAGAAAGCTTGTTTTTTTTTTCTTTTTTTTTTTTTTTGCTTGTGCTGGCTCTAACGCCCCTCCCACGCGAAGGATGTGTGACGTAACGCCCCAACGAGCTTCGTGATTTGCCACGGACCAAACTTTACAGTGATGAATGAATGAACGAGCTTCAATATTCATCACATACACACAAGCGGTCTGGGAAAGCAAAGCTTTGTAAACAACAATAAAAACATTAAAATTTGATTTCTGAGAAATAGTGTGTCGGTAAACTTCTGGTGTTTTTAATAGGTAGAATACCAGAATTACAAATACACACCATTGCTGCAAAATAAAAGCCTTTTATTTATTTTTGTTGCCATTTAAATATAAAACAGTAATTAACCAATGTACAAAATCAAACAGGTGAAAGTTAATGGGGAAAAGGGTTGCATAATCATGACGTTATTCCATTAATGTTCATACATGACGTTCACAAAAGTCAACCCCTTTTTTAAACTAGACAGTCATTATTACTGGAATCATTAATTTAAACTTACCAAAAAGTATATATATCAACAGAAGAAAGTGCATTCTCTGGTCATGGTTATGAACGTTCTTAAGTCCTGTTCCCCCCAAATGAGTGTTTTTGTACTCATGAGTGCTTTTTCAGGCTGTGAGTGAATGTGTGTGTGTGTGTGTGCGCGCACGCACACTGTGGACTGTGACTGTGGAAGAGCTGCTTGCATAGTGAGAAAAGTGTATCTATATGAGGCAGTCATCAATCTCGCACTGCACTAAATCCCATCTCTCATATTCCCTTTCTTTTTCACAGCAGGCAGCCTTTAACACGCAACAAGTTTATTCTTAGACGTCTGAGTTTACTATAGCGTAAAAATCTTTGTAAAAATACAGTAAAACCCTTTACAGCTGGAAATCATTGTTTCCCTGAATATTTCCACATAAAACCCCGTCTTCCCGATTTGTGCTTCAACCAAAAGCCACATATTCCACCTCATTATGGTAATAACAACCAAACAATGCCATCTGTAACATAACCAAATTGGTGAGGGAGAGGGAACACAGTGGAGAACATCATTAGAAGAGTAATGCCATTTAGCTGCGTTCTCACAGTCACATCAGCGTTTTCCCTCTATGACCAAAAATGCCGCGTATTAACGCATGAACATCCACACACATGCACACATGCATACTCGCATAAACCTCTCATGTGTGCACACACCACACACACACACACACACACACACACACACACCGTGGAGATTAAGGTTTGAATAATATCCTGGCGGTTTGGTTCTACACAGGTGAATTATTACAACAAAGTATCAACCTATCTCCCACAGTGCTTGGCTTTTTCATGCTCACAAAGCAAAGACTGAAAATACCGTAAAGTTTCTGCTCTTAAACATCAAAAGAAGCTGGAACAGATCTGAACTGAACACAGGCCCCACAAAGTGTAAATGAAGGAAAAGAAACAGAGCAAGCTATTTACAATGAACCACTTTAGATCCCCATTCGACCAAACAAGGGTGTCCCAAAATCATGACTGACAGCAGGTATTCATACTCATATCAACCGAGAATTTGACAGAGAACAGCAAAGGACATTACAGTACAGTACATATCTTCATCTGTACAGAGTCTGTAGTTTACAGGTGTCTTTTTAGTTGCAGGACAATCCCCCAGTACTGTCCCCCAGTACAAATCTCTGTATGGTACAGAAAGTATCTACTGTCCAACTGAAATGATGCTCAAACATGTAAAATCTCTGCCATTGTACAGTATGCTATTTTACAGTAGTAGTGGTTAAATGTACAGATTCCTGGTTTCATTCCTGCCAGTTATAAGTCAAAAAGTTTGTCCTGATGTTCCTAAGCACCTTAAGATGAGAGAAGAAAGGGAACAAAATGTCCCAAAGGGCATGGCTGTTAGATTTGGCTGTGGGTTATTTGGTAAGCCTGCAGGTGTATATGTGTGCTTGTGTGATTAAGGATTATGTCACGATGAATGAAAAATATGTGTCCATTTTACACACAGTACCAGTCAAAAATTCATACACACCTGATTAAACTGTTTTTTCGTAAACGTATAGACACTTTAATTTATAGCCTTATGTTTAAATGCTCGAAGTTCGTTTCTAAAAGAGATATAAATGGCGGATACTGGTGTGTATTTTATTCTCCAAACAAAAAGGTTAAATCATTTTAAAAAGCCTGTAATGCTCTCCAAGCACTCAAGAAATTCTTCACAACCATTGGAATATTTAAAAAAAAAAAAAAGGAAACCCATCCATGAGTAGGTGTGTCTATACATTTCACTGGTACTGCATTTACCATTCAAAGATTTTTCATATTGACAGCTTGTGCTGCACACGTAAAACGTGCATGTATAACAGCTGCACATGCAAACAGGTGATACTGACGCTAGTCTGTCACTGCTTATTATAACTACTTTATAATAATGAGGACTGGTTTTAAGACGGTATTACAGTATGGTGACCTTTTATTTTGTGTTAATAGTCCTCATGCATAAATAAAGTGCATAAATGGGCCAAGAAAGAACAAATGCTTTAGCAGTGGGCTGGAGAGGGCTGAAAAGTGCCAGATGTATCATTTTGGTTTCTTTTCCTTGACTTTTGTTCAGTTCGTAAGGAGAGCCACTAATCTGTTCTCATCTGCCATTTAAAGTAAATGGTACTACCAAATAAGATATCAGATTATGTCAAAAAAAAAACCCTTACACATTCTTACACTTTTATAGCATAATACACACTACTACCCTCTACGCCTACATTTGAAATCCCTTTGAGATTTGAAACACAAATGAGCACGGTTGGAAAGGAAATGCCTATAAAATAATGTAAAGAACTGCATTTTTATACATCAGACTTAATGTTTAAAACAAAAGTATATTTTAGTTCAGTGTTTGTAACAAAATGCCATTTTTAATTCAGCTCTCTGAGCCACTTCATTTTGTCCAAAAATCTAACAAATAATATAAAACAATTCAAAAACATAATACAAAACCTATATCGTTGCAATGGTGGATGCAGTCCTTTCATTAGACATTGCAGAAATTAAACTGAAGACCATGTGAATGTTGGAATGGTATTAACATGTTTTCATTGAAAGATAAACAGGTGGCAAATAGTACATAAAGCCTAAACATGAATATTACCACTTAAAAAATTTTAAACACACCCCAGAACAAAGCTCTTAGTTGGCCCCTTTTATAAAGTTTTTAAACAAACTGTGGGTTGGAAGGGGTTTGGTGGATTGGTGAGAACTTAACTGTTTTAAAATTGGTAAAATGTTGTTACAGGGAATGCTGAATTTGTGTAAACAAAATAAAACGTTTCATAGGAAAAAAATATTGACCCTCTCCTACCCTAAAAGCTTTATGTTTTTTTTTGTTTTTTTTAACTTATACTTCACCCATGGTGACGCAACAGTAAAGTCTTCTACACACCATGAAGACTTAAATCCAGCATATGTGCCATAAGGCAGAAGACTCGGTTTCTATGTAGCTCTGCAGATCTTCTCCATGCTTCTTCCATGCCTGGATTCGGGGTGACTCACATGTTGTAAGCCACATAAATGGGGTCTAACTGATCAGCCAGGAACGAGTCTCTCAGGTGCATCCTCTGCTTTTCTCCGCGGGAGTTGATGGGGATGACTCCCGGGTCAACGATCACCACCACGCCCACGATCAGGTGATGCTCCTCTAGCACCACGTTAGTTATCAGAGGGACCAGGTCCAGGGCATCCTGCTCTGATCCACACAGCTCAGACACCACCACCAGTAGATTAGTCCAGGTAAACACAGCACTGAGAGAGAAAAGATGTATATAGTTTGTGGCAGGAGAGCAGGATAACTAACAAAAAGATCACCATAGAAACAAAAATCTCCTACCCATGGAGTCTCACCTTTCACCGATGCCGCGGTGAGCGCGACATACGCTGGTTTCTATATCGATGGGGTGGTAGCGCAGACCCCTCAGCTCAAGAGTTTCATCCAGAGACCCAACCACAAACAAAGCATCATGGCGGTCTGGGATAAGATAACAAATATTTTACATTTTTTTAACTGTAATAAACAAAAATTCAATGTAATCTCTCTTTCAGCCTCTCTTTCACCTCCGCTGGAGTCTGTGAGTTCAGTCCTTTTGACAAAGCCCAGGTATCCAGTCCTGGCCCAGAGTGTCTGTGGATCTCCAAAGCTGAGTTTGGTGTTGAAGTGGTCAGCCTGAAGGCTTTCCTCTCCATAGATGGTGTAGTAACCTGTTGCTGTGTGGGGACTGTTTATCCAAATCTAAGACAGAGGGAGAGCTGTATGACTACAATAGCAAACACTAAAGCTCTCCTAATTCAAAAATTGTAACACATGCACACCTCTCCCAAATGAGAGTCCCCTAGTGGTCCCCTGGTCTCTGGATTCACTATTATCACTCTCACTCCAGGAAGAATCTAAAACAAGGGAAGGGAATTTAAAAGTGATTTTTCGTAATGCTTCAGTTGAGTCATGTTGCAGTTGTATGCAAACGACCTGTCAAATAGCACATCTTTTGATTTACTGATTGCAGGTTTGCTGATTTTGCACAGGCCTCATTGTATGTTTTTCTGATATGTTATGTAATTCAATATGTAATTCACCAAATAAACAGCAGTTAAGCTTAAATTGAACAAAGGTGTGTTCTGTGTGTATGTTAGAATATCAACAAAGCATATAATTTGACCACTGGTGCCCAAATATACATGTTAAATTGGATGTTTTTACTCACTGTTCCTGATTCCATGAGGGGAAGAGATTGAGGTGCTCCTCTTTCGACCAGTCTTACTCTAAAAAATACTACATGTTCAGTTCCATTATAAACCCCATTTCAACAGTTTCAGTTGAATGAAAGAAAAATAATTTCATTTAAACAATTGCAGTTTTGTGTCTTGCTAACTTTTATATTTTCTTGCATCTAATATTTCTAATGTAACATCATAATATCCCAGTGACAATCAGTTACACGCCGCATATCAACAGTCTGATTGGATGCCACTCTGCTTTTTTTAATGGTGTGCATTCAACATGCAAGAGCTAAGTAAGCTGGGTGTGCATCAGAGGTTTGATGTGCCAGCTATATCTGTAAATTGCCACATTGTAGAATGTTGTTATGTAAATCATCAAAAAATATTCTACACAACTTCACTGTATGTCATATAAAAGCTGCTCATATTTTCAGCACTCAGAAACCACCTTCCTGCATTCTTCTCTTATATTATAATAATCCTGAGAATTTAAGGGTTTGAGACACTAATAGTGACACTGACTGTAACTGTCCATGCCTGGACACATTTATATCGTACCTATCATGTCGGAGGGATTTCATGTCCACATACACAGTGGAGGGGTCTGGTCCAGTGGTGCCCTGAGATACATTCATGTACATTTTAAATATTTGATTTGGTTTCACATAAAGTACATTTTACTGAAAATCAAATGTAACTGAAGAGTCCACAGCAATGCAAACCACAAGTCCACCCCTAATACACAAACAGGCCAGTATGGTCCTGCTTGAGTACCTGGAGACAGATGGCCAGGTTGACTCTAGATCCAAAGGCAGTGCTGACAGCCCGAGAAGACAGTCCAAGATCTTTGAAGAGTTTGGAGAATGACTGTGTGAGAGCCAGACGTGGACGCTCCTCAGCTACTACCACACAACTCCTCACACATGACAGGTTCAGTCCCCGAGTCTGCAGGATGGAAAAGAGTTGTTGAGAGAAAGGGGTCATAATGTATATGGTTTAGTAATGTATATATTTGCACAACCTACACAATTATTTGTACATGTGGGCAACACTGGCTCAGTGGTTACCTGCTCACACCAGTGTACTACTACCCTGCATGTGGTACCAGGAACCTCAGCCTCAGCTGGCCCTTTGCTGATCATTTTTGCTCTTTTGTTGATCTTTTTGTGTCTTTGTGCCCCGAGCTAAGCATTTAAATGCTGTCTTCTCTTGCTCCTTGGGTACGCTTGAACTTTTTAAAAATGTGTTTTTCTAGTTAAGTTAAATGCGTATGTGGCGTGACCTCAATTTTACAAAAAGTAAAAAATATTTTTTTTTAAATTACCTTAATATCGAACCTTAAAAAAATGTGAATATTAAGCAGTTCTACACCTCTGTGGCACTTTGTAGACAAAGATGCACTTTGTAGACTTAAAAATTGTGACATTATGAATTGCTGGAGCATTAAATCTGAATTGAAAGGTGAAAATCCAATTCAGGTTTTAAATGCAGAGTTACTGTTTCTTTGCTGAATTTAAACTATTGCAAAAAAAACAAAATGTGGCATGTGCAAAAGTTGTGACACATTTTATATTTTTTGTTTTATTTTTTTTCCAATATTTTATGAATATAGTTTGTGTGTGTGTGTGTGTGTGTGTGTGTGTGTGTGTGTGTGTGTCTGTATGTGTGTGAGTGAGAGAGAATACCTTCAGAATCTCAGTCTGTCCTCCGAGACCCTTGGTACAGAGCTCCATGACAGAGTAGGAGCAGAAGGTGTCTCTGATGCGGTACTGACTGAGTGTGCTCAGCCACAGAGACAAGGAGCTCTCCAGCTCCAGAGGAGGAATCAGGATTGACTGATGACCTGAGTACACACTACAAAACACACAAATTACTGCAAATATAAGTTTTAAAAGTCTCAGTAATTGTACTCTGAACAGTTTTACAACCATGGGAAGGCATTGTGGAGACATGCCTTTTCTGAACAAAATACATTTGGATTCTTGTATTGTTTTTTGTATTCTTCATTCTTTTGGCCTGACTGTGTCAGAAGAACACTGAACTCTACAATATAATTCCCCTTCCCTTCTCTACTGCTTTAAAACTCTGAACAAACGGAGGCAAACAATTATTCAAGTTACAGTGTCCGTATGTTACCTCGCAAGGCACCACAGCACAAAGCCGAGTCCACAGTAAGGGTCGAGGCAGATCGCAATCTGGCGTGAGGAATAGAGCTCACACTGCAGCTTTATGGAGCGACACAGAGCACTTACTGCCGCATGAGAAATCTGACAAACAGACAGTAACAGTCTATCAGACCATTTTGTCATCTTTATTTAGTCATAAAGATTATGACCACAGGGTTTTTTAAACCCAATACTACATTACAGTAATACATTTGACAACTGTAAGCACCCAGTCCCTCACCTTGACCCCTGTAAGCATGCCCGTGGTGGAGACACTGAAGTCCAGGTAGGCGATCATCTCAGCGGATGGAGGTTTATAGATGGTAGGAGGTCGCTTGCGTGGAAGGTCATCTGTGGAGAAATAGGGGTCATGGGATTATGCAGCTGACTTCAATTAATTATTTCATAGCACACAGACTCACTGAAGCAAACACTAGTCCATTGTTACTTTTGAGTAATTAGAATAATTCTATGGTACTAGACTGTTTGACAAAGCTATGCTATTGACAAATCTTGTAAGGCATGTGTGTGTGTGTGTGTGTGTGTGTGTGTGTGTGTGTGTGTGTGTGTGTCTGTGTGTGTCTTTGTACCCGTGTCTATTATGATAGGCCAAGTTTTTATGTTGACAGAAGCAGCTGCTTCTTTTGATCTAAGAATCTTCGTCAGAACCTGAGTAGTGAGGATGCAGGCAGCTTTACTGACCTGAGAGAGAGAGAGGGAGAGAAAGAGGAAGAGAGACAGAGAGAGAGAGAGAGAGAGAGAGAGAGAGAGAGAAAGAGAATAAGAGACAGAGAGAGAGAGAGAGAGAGAGAAAGAGAAAGAGGGACAGAGAAAGAGAGAGAGAGAGAGAATAGGAAGAAGGTAGGGTGAAAAGAACATTCAAGGGAAACTCAAATAAACATAAAAAGAAACAATGCTATAAAAAAGATTCATTCAAATTTGCATATTGATCACAGGCAGACAAAACGGAATATATAAGATGAAAACAAGCCATAAAAAAAATCACAAAACACTGTTTAGTGCTCATTTACCATAGTAGAAACTGGCCCTGCTGATAATTGAGAACAAATAATCTAGACAACCAGGCTTGACTGCTGTCTCAACATCACTTTAATAAAGCCTTATCAGCGAGGTGAAGTGGGTTAAAATGTTTTAAAAAGCAGCACACTGTGCAACAATTGAAAGAAATGCCATAAGATGTGTATATGTATCAGTCTACACATTCTTACAAATTAATTTCTAAGACTCTGTGACTCAAGCAAACCATAGTGAGATCCATTATCACTAAATGAAGAAAAACTAGTTAACAGAGAATAGTGAATTTCATTATTCATTATGTAATTAACATTTTAGAGTTTTTAAATCTTTCTCTACATATCTGGCTTTGCAGAAACTTACATCGATGATCATGCGGACCGTGGGAAGTGTGGCTGAGAGGTTCTGTGGGTGTGGTGGTCTTACGGTGACTGGAATACAACCAGCGTATAAACAGCCATAAAATGCAGCAATCAGATCTACACCTGCACACAAATAAAAAAAAAAAACACCATGGTAGCCCCTTTAAACATGCTAATATCTAATGGCTAAAGTTAAAGTTGCTTGTATATGTTTAGATGTTTTTAACCTGGTGGGTATAACAATACAACGTTCTCTCCAGTGTTAATGCCGCTTCTCTCCATGAGAGCAGCTGCTATCTTTTCTGCTCGTTTGTGAAGCTGTACACAAGTTGCTGTACACACTGCCACACCCTGCAAAGCAACAGAGGCCACAGAGAGTGAGAAGATAAAGTAATGCAACAAATCAAACATCATTCAAGATATAAATCAATGAAAGTACATGATGGCTCTTCTCATTGATCCACTCATATGTTTAGTTTTCTCCTGCATTTCCACTGTGTGTGTGTGTGTGTGTGCTACCTTTGCATTCAGTAGCACATAGAGCACATGGTCAGGATCTGTTTGTGCTCTCCACTGTAAAGCCTCCGTGAGGAACTGATGCTGAAATAATAAAGTGATAAAAATGAAGTGTGATTACGTCACAAATGGCTGTAAATACTGAACAGACTGAGCACATATAAATACAGCATCATGTTTAACACGCTTATGAATGTGTTTATGAGTTATGAATAGAGATGGCTCTAATCTAACTGAGCTCTCAACATCAAGATGATATCAGCAGGAAATGTACCAGATATTAAAATAAAAACGAGCCCTGTTACAATTTCAGACTGATATAGTACACACTCAAGCTGTGATGTCTTGTGTTAGTGCATTTCTTCCTGTGGGTTTGTAAAGTGGCTGGTCAGTTTAAATATGAAAGCTTATTTTAATGTGAAATTTCAGTAAAGCCTTACAATTAAAACAGTTCTTTTTATAGCTATGTGATATTTTAAAAGAAATGTGGAATTAACCAATATGTGAGGTTTTAATAATGACAACCTGAGCATAATGTCTGTTACGTTATGTCTTGTCTCATGTCTCATCAAGTCTTACCATCATAGTAGGCCACATGCACAGCTACATCCATGATGAAGGCATTAAAACAGAACAAACTCATTTACAGCCATCTCAATGACCAATAAATATATACATACACATACATATGTGTATGTGTGTGTGTGCGTGTGTGTGTATGTGTGTATGTGTGTGTGTGTGTGTATGTGTGTATGTGTGTGTGTGTGTGTGTGTGTATGTGTGTGTGTGTGTGTGTGTGTGTGT
>JBBIGB010000109.1:12961325-12974379 GCA_037577075.1 Alestopetersius hilgendorfi
CTGAATTCTCAAAACTTCTGTTTAGAGGGTTTATTTCTCTGTAGACACATTCACCCCCCCCCCCCCCCCCGAAATTACAGGTTATTTTTGTTCCATCTACTGCCTAATGCCTTCCCAGAAGAGTCGACAGTTAACAGTCTCTACTCCTGTGGGAAGGAATAAATGTTGGAACATTCCACTGGGTATTTGATTGCATTCTGGATCACAAACATCACTCCGACTCATCCCACAGGTACTGGACATTGGAACAGTTAATGTACTTGAGTATGTAGACTTATTTATCGTGGCCTTGTTCAAAAACACCCAGTCACTTTTTAAAACCATGGATTAATCAGCCTTGGTTTAAAATGAAATGTCTTTGGAGGATCACTATTCAATTTTTTTTGGCTTTGGATAAACCTTAATCTGGGATACTGGCCCTCAGCATAAGTCTCATGAGAAAATCTTACCAATCGGTATATGTTTATATTCCAGCAGATTAAGATGTATTGATGAGCTTGGGAGGAGGCCTGGATTTTAGAATGCACACAAACTGAAAACCAAGGAGAAAAGCAGACGATATTCCAACCCAGCTCTTTGGTAAGGAAATGATTCAAACACTTGTTCTCCTCTTCCTGAATATTGAAATCAGGGGATTCATTTCCTCCCAACCCCTTACATAATGGCAACTCATTTACATAGATTATGTCCCATTCTGTTGTGTCACTGCACATTAGGTGGCTACAGAACCAACTTCTAGCAGCTCACATATTCCAAATATAATGCTATCAGCTATAGAACTGTTTTCTACCTTCAGGAGAAAAGCAAACAAACAGATGCACATTATCATTTATTTTCTTTTTTTTTTTCTCACAATTTTCCTTAAACAGTTCTTATTAGACATCTACAACTTTGTGTCCAAAACATTTTACCCACTCATGTAATATTCACTCCTCCCAGACAAAGCATAAGCCTTGAGGGAAGGAAAACCCAAAAACATGGGGAGGAAAAAAAAAAAAAAAAAAAAAAAATACAAAAAGGAGAGAGGGGTAAAAGAAAAATAGATTAAAAAAAAAAGTCAACTAGCAATCTCGCTACTAGAAATTCCTCAGGTAAGTATTTCTACAAAGCTCACAGCATACATGACGAGATTTGAAACAAAATTAGTGCATTTAATATTACAATACCACAAGCTGCTTGTAAATCAAACCAAATTAAAAATAATTAACAGGCTCCTTGATTATTCTTAATTAGTGGCACATACTCTAAAATGTTTGTGACCAACACTATCCCATCCCTGGAAAAGGGCAGGGGGAAAAAAAGCCTCTTACTCATGCATCCATTTACATAGGACCTAATGACGCTAAAGTAAAATAGAACAGACAAAGTATTAAAGGGGAAAAAAAATAAATAAACATACTAAAACTGATCTTTCCCCCTCAACTGCTTAATCCATATTACAAATCTCAACGGAAAAAAACCACAATTGTTAGGACACATGTAATCACCTTCAAAAGGTTTACATATCAAAGTCTTTTTTTTTTTAGTAACATTCAAAATCACACAGATACACACTTCAGGATTCTGCCTACTCATCATTCTATTAAACATGTGAGATAAGCATCAATCACTTGAACAAAATGCTCTGCCCAGGGGCCGAGGGTTAGGGCGTGGGAGGAGTTACTGTGGTAAAACAGCACTTCCTGAGATTGTCTCTCTGCTGATTCAACTTTGGTCTGGATTTGTGCACAACCCATTTATACATGTATGAGAACAATGGGGAAAAATGCTAATTACACATCTGTTTAAAAGGCAGGGAAGAAGAGCAACATCGGATACTGCTGAAACATTTGAACATGTTCAAATACACTGTAGTAACTCAAAGTAAAGAAACCATGAAGTTGAAAAGGCTATGATAGGAATCCTTGGACGAAATGATTAGACACATGCACTCACTCACACACCAATGATTTCCTCTTGAAGTCCTGAGCTATCCTTATCCATTACCTAAACCTCAAGACTGTCCGACACAGAAGGATACACCATAATCACAGGTGCGCTACAATGTTACACACACACACACACACAGGTAATCATTTACCAGAAAAGTACAGGCATACTGTAACTTACACATTACATTGTTAAAAAAAAGAAAGACAACAGACTGGCATACTGGGCACATACATGATATGAAAGCAGACAAATTCACTATCCATCTCCATTCTTACTATTTTACAGCAGAGAACAATATATATAGTCATAGCCCAAAATCACCACAGCAAACACCTGATCTTTGTAAGACACTGAGACAAAATCACGGCTCAAACGCAAGACAAGCGCAGGGAAGACATTCCATCACGATGTCTTAACTGTAAAACCTACTGAATTCTTTTATCACATCTTTGTCAGCATCACACTTTTCCATGGTCCGGTCCGGTCTCTGCAAACACTCAACAGCACATGACAAAGCAGACACCACAGAAGTACAAAGCAAGCTGAGCCACTTCACAAGTACATCTTTCTTTTCAGGTGGTTTAGAGTTCTTCCCTGAATCCTAAAGTCTTCCAGTTCAACCTCCCCTGAGTAAATCATTCTTCAGTTCTGTCAACTACACTCATTTTTGTTGCTTTTCTCTTACACAATATAACTTGTACACTTTTTGATAGACAGACACGCACACATCATGGACTAGGGAAGCAGCAGTGTCGGATCATCTGGCTTCATCTTGTTGCATATGCAGAAGCTGTGCTGGCTTGTCAGTGGTGCTTCATAAAGTACCCTCATAAGTATGAGCAAGAGCCGCACAGCAACATGCTCTGGTGCCCAGGACCATAAACACTCGAACATCAAATGAGCTCAAGCGCACGTGCGCTCACACACTGAGCAATGAACAGCTGCAGTCACAGACACAATACCATGTGCCATGGCAAATTCTTAACGAGTCCTGAGGGTCCATGCCCATCTTTGTTTTTCACTTCATCCCAGTCGCAGCTCATGTTTTGACGGCCAGAGCTGTCAGTCGTTTGTCAACGCAGTGCAACTCTCCGTGCAGTTATGTAGTTTTATATATGTATTTATATACTCTTTTTACATACAATATATTAAGATGCGTAAATCTTTGAGAATGTGTGCGATTCGGAAGGCGTCCTATGTGATGTTACTTTGGCGATCTTGGAGGGATATTTTGCTCTTTCTCAATGCGTCTGTTATACCCTGCCTGAGGGGAGGGGCGTCTGCCCTGAGGGGGCCGTCTCTGTTGCTCTCTGAGTTTATATCCCATCCCCCTGCTCCCACCACCACGTGAATAGTTGGTTTGCTCACGAGGAGGCCTGCTCTCGCCTCCTTTCTCCACCTTCTCTCCAGGGCTGCTTTGAGGAGGGATGGGGCCTTCTGGTTTGTTTACACGAAGCTCACGAAGTGGTTGGCTGGCGGTAGGTGAGGGGGTGGGGCTTGGAGATGGCGCTGGTACTGGTGCAGTGGGTGGGTCTTTCGGAGGCTTCTGACACACCTCGGCGTAACTGAGCTTCCGGGGCTCCTAAAAGTACAATATCAAGACTGTTAATCTACAACTGATGCATTCATTTTCCAACACAATTATTGTCTAATGCTCAGATCTCGTCATATTACTGCTCATAAGCACAGGAGTGGAAGTGACTAATGAGAGAAAAGGGAAGAAAAGAGGAGGAAAAAAAACTAAATGGAGGATTGTACAGAATGTAGAAAGAATAAAATAACTCCCAAAAGTGCCCTCCCACCATGCGCTTCAGGCAAAAATAAGCATGAAATCTGTAAAGCATCCCTTCTAAACAAAAAAAAAATGAACTTACCTGTACAGGTGTGCTAGGGGAGGCAGAGTGACTGAATGGAGCAGGTTTGGGTGCAGGGGCAGGTGCAGGCTGAGCAGGAGCAGGAGCAGGAGCAGGAGAAGGAGCAACAGTGACTGCAGCAGGGTTGTGAACTGTGTGTTTCGAGGTATTAGAGTCGCTGTCTTGTCTCTTCACTTGATGTGCAACACTAAAGAGAATCAAACTGGATAAGTTAGCTCTGAGTCACCATTATGGGTGACACATCCAACATAAGGCACTATAAATCACAAGTGGGAGAAAGTGAGATTGTAATCAAAAACTGGAACACTGTTTTACTCTATAGGACTAGCATTAACTAACCTCCATTTCAAATGTTTCCTTCCCCAACATGATATACCTAACTTGGTCAGTATCATGCTTGCTGCATGCTCAATTAGATGTGTTAAAACAATTAAAACAAGCTTACTGGGTCTTTACGACCCACAACTCTTACGAATGAGGAGACTGCGACACTGAATCTTCAGGCCCTGTAGTGCAGTCGTGTACGCATATTTACCTGGAGACAGGCATGTCCTGCGGTACAGCGGTGGGTTTGGGTGTCGTTGCAGTGGGGGCAGGAGTAGGTCCTTCCCCCTGAGGAGATTGTGTATCCTTATTGACATCTTGTTTGTTCGCATCCAACTGCAATGCAGCCAGACACAAAGTCAGCCTCACAGTAATAAGCATGAAGTTATTATATATTAAGTGATAACATTCAGTTAATGCCACATGGGAAAACATACCTTGTCCCTGCTAATGCCTTTCACTACATCAGCCATGCGATTCTCTAGAACAGATTCAGTTGATGTGATCATGCCTCCTGGCAACCGGCCAGCCACTCCCCCAGGCAGCGGTGGGAAGTTAGAGGCTGCCAGGTCAAATTTAGGTGGAGGGCTTTTGACCTCAGTTAGTGGGAGGGGCCTCTGTAAAGGGAACAGATCATATATTAGCTCAGAGTCTAAAAGAAAAAAAAAAAAAGTATTTCCTAGCAACCATAATACCATTTCTACCATAATTGAAGATGCTGACTTACCATGCGTTCATCTTCCCTCCTGCGCCTCATGCCACGGTAACTTCCTCTCCTAAAAGACCAGATGTTAATATACACCCATACCAATGGTTCCTTCAACTCTCTCTCAAAATAACATCAATTTTCTGCACAGTTCCTCTATATCTGACCCTCAGATCTCAATCTTATTGCTCACTGGGAAAGGTGTGAGAATGACAGGAAAGAAGAGGAGAGAAAGGATGAGAGGAAAAGAAAGAGCAGAAAAGAAAGAAACAGACTCTCACCACCCATTCTCCCTCTGTGCGCTCAATTTTCTCATCACTGGGTCCACATTCTTGAATAGTTTGTCTTTATATAAAAACTTTAGATTGTTTGTCACTTTATAACATATGTAACATCTGAGTTGGATTCGCTGAAATTGAATACTAACTAAAACACATTGCTATCTTAAATAAAAAAAAAAGGATACCACTTGATAGTTTAAGGACATACCTGGCTCGACTGTTGCTGCCTGGGTCAGAGTGGCTGTTCTCATTGGGGGAAGATGGAGGATCACACAAGCTGAGTGACTGGGAATCTGAGCTCGACACTGCTGTCGGGGTTCTGGGGGTCTGGGGAGTGCTGGTGCCTGAAAGACCTTCTGATTGAGGGGCACCATCAGCACGGGACTGTGGTTTTACATGGTTCCTATAAACGAGACACAATACAACTTCAGTTGCCTTGCATACTAAAGCACATGCATTCTTTAACGGAAAAACAATTAGTCAAGTCTTGAAAAGGTTCTGCTCATTTATACCACGTTGAGAGATCTCCTGGGCTAGCATGTCTTATGTCCTTCAACTGTCACTACTCAAACTGATCTAAACTACTCTCAACAATTAAGCCTGGCCATTGGGTGATTGGTATTGCTACATTATGCAAGGATGACCTGGCCATAAAATGTAAGGGAAGTAACACATTCATGCCAGTTGTAGGGGTGAGTGGCACTCGTGTCAATCATTACCAGTTTCAACAACATGTAAAATAGGTTCTTCAAATCTTCTGTTATAGTCTGAATGCTTGTCCTTATATAGAGATGTAAGCAGTGGATCTGTGCAGTGTTTAAACACAAAATTCTTCACATCTACCCTCAGCATTCAAACATCATGCCCAGTGGTACTTCCCTATTAAAGATTCCATGTGTTTGGGTCAAATGTGGAGTTTCAGGCATCACAGGAATTTTCGTTTCATGATTGTATGCCATGTACAATAAAAAAATCTTGAACTTTAACAGTGTTTTGAAATAAAAAGACTTATAAATAAGTAAATAAGTAAAAATAACATTTCTGATCGTAAAAACAGGAAAACAACTGGTGTGAGAAATCCAATCGTGTGTGTGTATGAGCATGGTGTTGCGTTAGAAAAGAGGCATAAATGGACCCTCAGGATTCCAAGTATTAATATTTTTCAAAACATTTTTACTCAAAGGAAAACTTGGGTGAGAAAAAAAAGGTCCCTTTTCAGACAGTGAAAAATTGTAATAATTTTAGATCTCAACTCCCACCCCTATTCGTCTGTAAAAAGTAACTTAATTTCAAAGGGCATCACTCTGTACAGTTCTTGAATAGACACATGAGATGTGACGACGTGGCTCAGGACCTTTCCAACCAATGTTTAAACAATATTTGCTGAAGCATTAAGCCTGCAAACATGTCACATCTGAAAGGCAGCAAGTGATGCGGTAAGATGATTATGAGGATGGAAATAGGGTGGAATATACAGCAAAATGTCTACCTGAAGTTATTGATTACATTCTTTCTTGAATAAAGTGGAAGTCTGGAGAGCAGAAATGGTAAGGTCAGCAACATCACCACTGCATCATAAATTAGCTGAGAAAGTATTTTTAGTACAAAGGGTCAATCACCCGAAATTGTTTTGGATATTTAAATTTTATATACACAAAAAAACTACCAAATTATCCTCTGTCCATTTCACTTTTACTGACCGACTGTTTCTAAACGAGCATCTGCCAATTACATTTACACATTTTGCACTGTTATATTCAAGGCTCGCCCAAAAATGACAGACTTCAGTGGTACTCCGCAAATGTCAAGCTACTGTCCTGCAAAGAGCAATGATGTAGGGAGCGTGGATTCAGTTGCTCAGATGTTTGACAGCATACCTGTTGCGAGGAAAGTGGCGTGTAAGGCTGAGCGGAGATGAGCCAGTCTTGAAGCTTCCTGTAGTGCTGAAGCCATTGACAAATGTACTATTTGGGAATGGCGCCTGAATGGGGGAGAAACAAACATACATCATACATACGGAACGAGCCAAGTTAAACAGCCTCACCCGGAATTACAAGACTCTCCAATCCCACACATTACCCCCATCTGCAATCTCTGTCTCAGTGAGGAGCAAACCTTTCCCACCTACTGTGAGAAGTACATTCAGCATTTAAAATTTGTTTGATCATTCTCAGCACAGCTGTATCACTGTGCTTAAACTACTACAGGCTAAAACTGCATTTTATATACAATATATCTGAACACAAAACAAAACGAAAAAAAAAAAGTTTAGTTAGGTAAATAAGGACCAAGACTCTACAAACACTTCCTTGTATGCGTGTTCTTACCAGTGGTGTTTCGAAGTATGGCGTGGGTGAAGGGGTCCATGCCTGTGGTAGCAGACTGTAGACTGGGTACTGCTGAGGAGGCTGGTACATTTGCTGCAGGTAAACTGGAGACGAGTACTGAGACTGAGGGTTACCTGTGTATACAGTCGAGTCCACAGCACCGTAGCCGTTCTTAGCAAAGAAGGTGTTTATAGCCTTGATACGAGCCTGAAGAACAGGGAGTGTGTTTATTGATAAGGTAAAAATGACACAGCAGACAGATAATTTTTCAAAATGAAGATTATAACGAAGTGTTTCATAATCCCCTCAGATCTCATAATCTCACGGTCATTAAGGCAGAACCACTTGTGCTGAGAGGAGCGGGAGAGGAGAGGGAGAGAGGAGTGAGGAGTGGAAGAAGAGGAAGAAAGAAGTGAAATCTCTACAGCAGCAACGGTTTTGGATCCTTCTAAGCGCGATACTGATCATCACCGGGGCAGAAACAACTTTATATAGACAAAATCTCAAACAAAAATGCTAAATATAAAAAGTAAAAGTAAATCACAAAGAACCACACAACTCATCTCCCAAAATAAACACACAGAGCACTGGCGAAAAGCATCTGGTGTGAATTCTGTTTGAGCATTACATTAGAGGAATGGTCTGTAGGGGCTTCCTTATTAATCCATGACACTATTTTGCTGATTCAGCTTTGGGTCATGTGATTGAACTACTTCCCTATTGCCCTCATTTGTTGTTAGCCATTTGTAGTATTCCTGAAAGATAATCTTTTCTGTGTAACTTTAGAAAACAGAAACTTTAAATTGACATTTAAATAACTAATATAAGCTGTGCAAATTTAAACAACCAACACACATTTTGTGCAGTTTGAACAGTCTAATTCAGGGGTGTTGAACTCCAGTCCTGGAGGGCTGTGGTCCAGCACGGTGATTTCCCTGCTCAGAAACACCTGGTTCCCCCTGCCAGTTAATGGTCAGGTTTAGCAAACAAGTTTGAGGAGGAGAACCACTAAACTGTGCAGAACATCAGCCTGCCAGTGCCAGAGACTGACACCCCTGGTCTAATTCAAACAACTGCTACCACGAGGCTTGATAAAAGAAACACATGGCAGCTGCATGTCTCCAAGTGCCAGAGCACAAAGAGCCCAGCAGCCCGTTTACACCTTCCTTTGTGGCTCATATTAAGGCATTGTGATGCAGAAATGCATTCTTCTTCAAATCTCTGAAGGAACATAGGCCTTCATTTTCACATTTGGAAGGGAAAGAACCTTGAAACAAAAAGCAGAAGCATTCTTCTGCTAAGGATTTATGCTTGGCCCAATTTTACCTAATGATCAGCTACCTTTAGCAAGCGGTGTTAAATGGTAATAGAAATATCTCACATAGAAAAGGCCCATTTTTATAACCAAATTAAAACTTAGATTTCTCTGGAATTCTCAAGAGACATTTCAACTCACTACCAACCACACATTAGCTGAATAATACCAGAAAATAGATTGATCTTTATAAGATAAAAATTTGTCAAATATACCAGTTATTCCTAAACGGCCTCTAAAGTTACGAAATCACAGCTTTAATTGCAAATGAAGACGCTTGTCTGTTGTGTATAGGGCTATAATGTAGACAGACCTAGAGTAAGAGCACCAATAAACTCACCATGATCGGTTTTCCCTGAAAGGTTTTCACTTCTTCACGTAAATACTTGTAGGCCTGTGAAAAGACTCATGTGATTAGGAATTACAATTTAATTACTTAAAGCACTACAAATGTTACATGTTACAATACGTCTTATTCCCATTTGTCCAATTGTGAATGTACTGTGTACCTGTTGGGCATCAGTGTCAGACTGGAATGTGATGTACCAATTGTTATTGTGAGCAAATTCAACACTGATGACCTGTGGACACTTTTCATTTTTAAACAGTGCCTCCACCTCCTGAAAGAGACCAAAACAAACAAATCAATAAAAACACATTGCTCTTGCACAATTTATGACTAAAAATGCAAAACTGTTAAGTACCCTAACAATGTTTGTTATGCTGTCTATTTTGAAGTTTGTGAGTAAGACACTTGAGTGCCCACCTCCACAGGAGTGGTCTCAGGTACTTCTCGAAGAATGATAATGCAGCGCTTGTGATTGGGCCGAACCTTCTCGCCCTTTTCATCCACTTGCACCATGGGAGAAGCTATGAAATACGTCAGGGAAGAGAAAACATTAACATGTGACACGTGCATGCTTTTAAAAAAAAAAAAAAAAAAAACTTGAGGCGTATATGGTCTACAATCACAATGGGAATAGGCTACATGAATCTGATATTTGCAGGTTTTACCTCGCAGCACCTCCAAAATCAGATCCATATCAGTGGTCAGCAGTTTAATGCCCTCCATGCTGGCTATTGTCCAGATAGGCACAAACTGATCACTGTCCATCTGAGACATCAGGTACAGGTCTTTAGAGAGGTTCTCCCTAAACACACAAAACATTACGATCTTTGGACAGGACAGAACAGAGTGAACATGGAACCAGCTGTGCAACTTGAAGTGTGTATAAAGAACAGGAAGGTTTAGGTGAGTGTCCTTACCTCGAAAAGCAGAACTCCAATTGCTTTTTCAGCGATTCTCTCAGACTCTCTTCAGAAAGGGGCTGCATCTCCTCAGTCACCTCCCCCTCCACTGTGCACAAGCATACACTCAAAGTCTTGCTGTATATCTATTCACTTGTTTGTACAGACTACAAACAACAACAAAGTAATAAAGCAGAAGCGTATAGGTTAAAACTCACCTGGTTCAAACATTGGGTAGATGACATCTGCTGCATTTATCCCATTTAGCAGACCACCCTCTACAGGAGGGACTGACTCCAAGTCACCACAGCCAAGATTATATCCCTTACAGCCTAAATACGAGGAGACAGGAGAGAGAGAAAAAAAAGACACATCATGACCTTTCCTAAGCTTGACTGCCCAGGGAAATGAGTTGGCGTTTAGTTCAGATCACTATTCTAACAGCAGCCTGTCACTTTAAAACTACTCAACCCCCTTCCCAATAAGAATAAAACAAGACTCCATAGACCCAACCCCCACCCTCAGATAAATGACTGTTTACACCCATGGAAAGCTCTTAATTTCAATGACTATACCACTGACACCTTTGCCAGTCACTAGTTGTACCTTCTGGCTGCTCAGTGGGGGTGTGGTCTGCCTGTGGCCAATCAGGGCTCTCCATTCCCTCCTGTGGGTTGTGGGTAGGAGGGGCAGAGACCTCCTGCCAGACTTTAGCATTGGGATTTAGACCAGCCCCCTTTGTGGTCACCTTGAAAACAAGACAAGTAGTAAGTGTGAGTTACATAGATGACCCATTAGGAGTTTGTTACCTACCACCATTTGACTATGAAGTCACTGGCTTGCAAAAACGAACTCCTAAATTTGTAAAAAATAAATAAAAACTGAGCAAACTTCAACAAAATTAGCAACACGTCACTGAATACACTGCTACAATGTCACTGAATAGGCAGGCAAATGACTGAATGTGAAAGTGGCCTGTTTAACAAAAAATGGGCTTGCTACATAGTGGAATTTCCGAGTTAAGTGAAAGTGAGGAAGTGTGAAAAAAGTAGTGTAACAGGATCTCACTTTGGAAATGTGAACTTTTACTGCTCTGTAAACATGACTGGATTTAAAGGCAGTTCAGGCCGTTTTCAACGAGGAACTGAGACGCCGTTAAAGACCTGTAAAAAGAAACAGGCTTTGACTAATTCTCTCCGATAACGGGTTGTACCGTCTATACCTTCGGCACGGAGTACGTGTGCAAACTCGTTATCATTATTTCAGCCAACACTCCGCTCCGGGTTTACCCTTTGACCGCAGCCTGGCTGCACTACTGGAGCTTATGTTCATTCACGGGCCTGATTATGAGCCTGTCTACTGCGACATGTGATCCAAAATAGCCTTTCACACGCCTAATCTGATCAGCCTCCAGCAGCTCCTGTAATGCCGCCTGAGATCGCCTGCCAGCGCGCTACAAACCTGGATCTAAAATCGTCCACTGGCTGATCTGACCGCCACCTTATTGGATTTAAACTGATCTACGCTATTTTCATACTGCTGTGAAGGAATTCGTAAGATTAATTCATTTCGTTCAACGCTTAATACAAATAGCCCAAATCAGCGGAATGTTATCTTAACGTTTCGGTGAGAGTTACCAAACATAAAGAGGGCACGCCGGCCTTCAAGGCCACCGAGTCTCTTTCACGTGGCCTTGTCGTTCTGCACGCGATGCAGAAGTACTCAACCTTTCAGGGAAAAACATGTTGCACTCATAACCTCGCTGTTCTAAACGTGTAATAATTACCAAACACCAACAACAAAACCAACTAAACCGTGAAACCGAGAGCATATCTGGATCGAGACACATCAGGCCTCCACGAGGCTAAACTCGAGGCTAAGTCAAATCCAAGTCACGCCGCGTCTCTTCTCAAAAACCAATTAAAACTCACCTCCACGAACAACAGCATGATCCTCTTCCCAGCGACGCTACCACTCACCACAAGCTCCGTCAACAAATGAATCTAGTTTGCGAGAAGAAGTCCCCAGATTAACCTTATTTTCCTTTTTCCCCCGAACAGGAACGAGGTACAGTTGTAAAGAGTTCACAGACGGCTCCCCTGCAGCAGCATGGCACAGGGCTTTTGCAGAGACGCGCCTCTGATTGGCTGCGGAGCTCCTCTTAGCCCTGCCTCTTTACTAGTCACATGCGACGGCACGCTTTGAATAATCCCGCCTCCCATTCATAGATTCGTCCAGACCGAACTCACCAAACCTGCGTCATGCAAAACACGCTCTCTCATTGGAGTTCGACCATGTTCATCATCTCTGGTACAACCGGAACCGGGACGACCCCCATGATTCACTGCCGAGCACATGGCGAGAGGAAAAATAGCTACATAACGAAGCACGGTGGGTATAAAACCGAACAAAAGGGTGGAAGTTTTAAAAACAAAACAAAAGTAAAATAAATAAAAACATTTAACACACCTTAAGGCTGTGCCTCTTTAATTACTATAATAGTTTAGCGAACAGTTACAATGCCATCTTTGGTCGGACAATGGTTTATAACTGACTTTCAACAGGTGTACTAAAGTTTTGCATGCACTGCATTAAACGTGTAAATACACAGTGGAGAAGCTCTTAGTGAGCATCGCCAAAACGCACACAACTGTTCCGATGGATGCACGGATCCCCACAAACCAGCATTATGCATTTCACCAAGTCATCGCATCCACCATGTTGTAAGCTCTATTTCGAGCGCAGCTGCTCACTAGCAGCACATGAAGGCCATTACCCGTAAAAAAAACACACCAAAAAAACAGCGTTCAATGTCAGTGCACACTGAACTCACAAACGTTATCTAACTGTGCGGCTTTCATTAACAAACTGTACCTCAGTTTTTTCATCTGAGCGAACACCCATAACACTAGTGTGATCAACCTTACTTACAAGGAGGCAAGGTTATTTATAATAAACACGTTAAAAGCTTTTAATATTAATCTTTAATATTAAAGAATATTAATTACAAAGTAGATACGCACTTTGTAGCAGCAAAACTAAGGAAA
>JBBIGB010000109.1:12985206-12997014 GCA_037577075.1 Alestopetersius hilgendorfi
CACAGCCATGCTGGAAAAAGAGAACAAAGAGAGCTTCCGGCTTAAACGGAAACGAAGGTCGTTTTAGCTTTAAACGTTTTTGAAAAAAATATAAAATTATACCAAAACGATTTTCCCAGAAAAAAAAAGCGGTTTCGCGAAAGATTACGAAATAATTTCTCAATTAAAAAATCAATTTTATTATGACATAACTCATTTTGAAACATGTATTCTGATATTCATACTAATAGTGATTCTTCCATTAAAATGAATTTATTGATGAAAGAAAATAATTTAAACTACTGATAAGCAAACAAACCCAATCTACAATTAACTGGTCGCCGTCGTTTAAAGCACTCCACAGATTTTTTGCACAGTACTAGTGCTTGGTGTCTCAGTGATGTAAAATACATAGGTAAATATAAAGGGTAGCTTTGAATATTATAATTCATCTCCATGTGTGTAAGGTAGATGTTTTAATACCACATGTATGGCTTATATCTCCCAAAAGGTAGGGCAGTATGATTACACTACCTAACTGTTATATATGGAACTGAACAGAACACAAGGTGTGAAAATGAACAAGAGCTAAAGAAATCACGGAGCAGACTCCGGGTGTACTCACACTGGGCACGGCTGCCGTTAACCGGACCCGAGTACGACTGTCCCCCCTCCCCCTCTGGCCTGCATTCGTGACGGAGCACGCTTATGTCATTATGGTGCGACGGTTTCAGGATAAACAGGAAGTGGACTCTATTTTGCTGAACGAAATGGAGTCTATCGCTGTTTACTTTTTTTTTTTTAGTAATTTTGAGTCGTTTGGTCCGCGGTGGTCCACAGCCTGTTGCTTTTGTGGCACGAAAAATGGTTTTGGAGCGTCACAAAATCGCGGCGTCACGCGTCCTGATCCGTCCTCCATCACGGTTAGCGCTCACACTACATGCGAACCGCGCCCGAGTCCAACTGAACCGTGCTCTGGCGCACCAGGGACGGATAAACCCAGGCACAGTTCGGAGGACTCACACTAGTCAAACGCACTGCGCTTTGGTGCTCAAACCCACTCAGGCATGGTTCAAACTGCCTAGTGAGTACACCCTCAATGTCGTGTCCAAACCTGCTATGGGATATTTCCTTAATGGCATGAATAAATTCCCGTCAGATTCCACCCTTTTTCACCGGGAAAAAAAAAACAAAAAACCCCCCAAAAAACTAAGAAACAAGAAAAGACAGCACAAAGCAATTCCATGTTAGCATGAATTTAATATAAAATGTAAAAGCACACAAATGTAAATGCATGTTAAACAAAATGTACAAATTTCCAAAATGCAAATAAAATAAAATTTAAAAGAAAAAAAAAAGTGGGATAAGATTAAGGAAATTACACTACAAGGACCAGAATACATTAACAATTTAAGTGCCACATTATATGATTAATGTAACATTCATATTGCCAATACAACTGGTTTGTTATATTATACATCACTTCACTGGATTGCATACTTTGACTGTACAATTGTACAAATGTTAATATAGCAATTGTGTTAGCGAAGGTGCACAGGTAGGCCATATGCAACTGGTGCTGCTCCAATCATATGTTTGAGGTGTGTTGCATCACGGGATTGGTCGAGATGCTGGAGTAGAGAAGAACCTGAACCACTGGAGAGCCAAGATTTTAACAGGGCAGAGGTGAATCGATCAAGGTCACGATCGGTCACATCCCACAAGTTGCCAAGCACCAATGGGCTAAAAAAATAAAATAAAAAGGCAGAATGAGCTCACAAGTAATTAAATTGACAGTTACAATGACTTACCAAAACTAGGCCACTACACCTAGTTTCATCTGTTCAGCAGGACAAGTTAGTAAGCTAATAACATGCATTTTTGAAGTTTTAATTTTCCACCTGGTTCTTTGGGAATTAGTGGGGATACACCTTACTATAAAATTATCTGAAATAATTTGAAATCTGTTAAATAAAAAAATGCCATGGGCCTAAGGTTGCATGTATTCTATTTACTTTCGTAAATTAATTAATTCAAGACTGACTGCTAATGACTGTATATATTACCATCCAGCAGTGAGGTAGTTGAGGATGATGCCAGTTCCCTCAAGACAGCCCTGCACACTGAGTGCAGCACTACTGCAGCCAAAGAGCATAGCCACAGCTCGTACTTGCCCCTTCAGAACCCTCTGAGCATCAAGGAAACGTGCCCCTGCTCCATGTCCTACATAACTTCAATACGAAGAAAGGAAAAACAAAAACAAGAGGCAAGGTATGAGCCAGTTCGCTGGCTTGAAAGGTTAATATACACTGTTGAATTGGGAAACCTCACTCACATATACAAGTCTTTGGTGGTTATAGCCTCTTGCAGTTTATCAGGGTCAGGAGGGGCACCACTCACTCCCTCCCATGCCTGCTCACTTAACAGCCACAAAAAAAAAATTATAAAAAAAAAAAATCATCATTTACAGATAGAGAGATAGAGCCACTTGTCAAATGCCATGAAGACGGGCTCATGTTAATTATTCTCAGTACTTACCTAGTAAACCAATCTCTGAAACGCTTTTCAGTCTCAAGCAGGTTTCTGTCTGGGTTTAGAACAAAATAAACTTGCTGAGGGTCTACACCACGTGACAACACACAGTCAGTATCCACCTGTGCAATAAGAGAAAACATACAAAGTCTCCAGTTAACAGTCGGGAAATCATCCAAAACCAATATGCTATGAAATAGGAGAGATGCATGGGTCTGTGTACCTCTTGGAGATAACTGTGGCCCAATACAGCATGTAGAGAAGGCATACGAGTGACAGAGCGAGGCTTCAGACAAGGTATATTCTCCCATGGCAACTTCTGAAGGTACTGCTCAAAAGTACACATATACAGTCTTTAGAAATTGTATCTAGGCCTTCTATAGAACAATAGTACATGGTCTCAATTTTAGCATTATTTATCTGCCATAAAATATAAGATGCTGTTTAGCATAATTGTGTAAGTCATTTACACCTCCGAAAACATTTCATTGTTCAACAAGACAAGCCAATATTACAATGGGAGTATCTGTATAACACACAACCTTATCCAAGATTAAGACAGTGTGTCCCTGAGGCTCCTCCCTTCCTTTCAGTTCAGACACACCCTTCTGTAGCAGCTTCAGGAAATCTCCCTTCAGACATGCACCATCAGCTAAAGCATGTAGGTCTGTGAGAGAAAGCAGAGGGGCTGCAGAAAGAACCACCTAGAGGCAAAGCAGGAAGAAAGAGAAATGAATCCAAGGATGATGCATTGCATCACTACTACAGCTGTCAGAAAAAGATTCACATGCGTACAACAGGTACAAAAGGACAGTTTCTGCACTTTTACTCGTGTATGTTTCAGGTTTGTGAAAATGGTTGAACCGAAAGTGGAAAGTCAGCATTTACTTCATGAACACCCGTTAAAACACTTTTCCTACACAAGGAATTATTTTCATCAGTGCCAAGTGTAGACCTATGACATGACACCTGTGGCAATGTAATGTCACTAATACTGATAACATCCCCAGACTCTGATACAGACCTTTAGCATGTTTACATTGATCTTTGTTCCCGCTACTGAAGGTTGGAGATATTTTAGCTGAGCAGACAATTCAGGGTCAGAGGTCAATGGGAGAAGTACAGATTTCCACACTCCTAAAGTCTCCTCCATTTCCTCAAGCAGTTTCTGTGAACAAGAATGAGAGAAACAAGCTATTTACACAGGCCATCAATAACTGCAAGCCTGCAGCATTTCACAACCCAGCCAAAAATCTAAATTCAGAAATATAGAAATGAAAGAAGCATCAGGCTATAGTTCACCGAATCTTCTCCCTGTTACTTTTCAGCATGCTTCTAAAGCCAGTTTGTCTACCCCTCACCTGCACTCGAGCATCCAGAGCCTTCCGGCCCTCCCACCACTGCACTTTATCCGCCACTCCACTCCCTTCCTTTTGTCCCTGTAACACTGCCTCCAACTCCTCCAGCAGCACAGGCATTGGGGGCTACAGACACAAAAATAGGACAGAGCAATATATTTTATGACCTACCTAACACATCCATTTTATCAGTGCCACTTACAAACGGTGAGAACCCTTACTGGACCACCAGGTGGTGGATTGATCTCTGCACAGCAGTAAAGCTGACATTGTAGAGACATTAGTGTATGTGTATTCTGCAAAATGGGTCACACAGTGCCGCCAGATTTATTAAAAACATTGCCCATTCACTGTTAACTTTATAATGAAAAGGTCTGAAAAAATAGACTGAAGTCTATTGTGCAATAAAGTCAATGATTAATGTTAATTTGTTACTGCAGTTTTTGTTAAGTATTCTCTGGGCCCTCATCAGTGGTCAGGTTTTAAACTACAGCACCACTGCCATGTGTGATCCAGCACACATTCCACTACCATGTCAGTATCACTAGTGTGCTGAGAATGATCCACCACCCTAACTGCTGCTCACCGTTTGTCCTGTGGGTATCTAGACCATTGCTGATCAGGGTAAAAGGGGTTAAAAATTATGCAAAGAAATAGGGGTATGTAAGTAGAAACTACAAAAGGGCATCCATTTGGCCAGTATTATAGGCATTTGCTCATGTTCAGTTTAACACTAAATAGTACAGTCTACCCTGAATAACTACAAAAGTATATTGGTTTAAATACACAAAGTGAAAATAACAGGTTTGTTGTAAAACTGTATAGATGTTGCCATTTTACCAGGTCATTTTTTAAATACGCAACACCTTTAAATGTATTACTCTGTATAAGGACGAAAGGGTAAAGTGACAAATTAACAACAAGAAAAACATGGGTCCTCTGCAGCAATTTCCTTTTGTAAGGATAAAGTTTTCCTTACATCTTTGTGTCTGGTTGGGATCCTTATGGTGATAGGAGCACAATCACGCTCTAGTCGTGTGAGAAGAATGGTACTGCCAATTTCTCCAGGACTCACCCCCACAAGAGAGAGTAAACATACTGTTAAACCTGTAGGAACATAAAATAACTAATTCATACAAATTACAACTAGCAAGAGCATAGAATCTAAAGTAAATTTTCATTGGTAGAACTGGACTGGCAGTTTACATCTTAGATTGTGAGAAATGTGTTTACCTGCTGGCAGGTCTTTAAGCTGCTGGGTGAACTCATTACAGTGTGTTACAGGGAACTGTGCTGGCTGTGTTGGGGTAAAGGAGTAAATGCTCTCAAGTGCTGAGAATGTTTTTGTCTGCAACTTTGTGGGAGACTCCTCCAGGGTCAACTCACTCAGATGCTCTGCTACATTTCCACTGGATTTCTTCAGTTTCCTGTGAAAGAGGAGGACAGTACATCATCTGAATCATTCTTCCCTCTGAACTGCAGTGAATTTATAAAACAGTGCTGTGGAAAATTTAAGAAGTGCTTTTACCATGCTAAATGAAGCAAAAACACTCCCCACAAAGAAAAAAAAAAGAGTCTGGCTAGACATTCAAACAATACATACAGAGGTTAACTTTATGCAAATGAAAAGAACTGACCAGTTTAAGGCTGCACATTTGACGTACCTAAGCCGATTAGCCAGGTGGCGGGTTATATGATGGCGAGTTGACACACCCAGTGACTGGGCATGGAGCATGGCTGTGGTGACTGGATCAGACTGACCAAGTAACTGGGCAAGCAGTGAGCACAGGTGTGGGTACAGGGAAGGGCTTGGAAAATGATGGAGGAGGAGCCAAGAGGATCTTAGGAGTGACTGGACTGCATCCACAGAGAGCTCAGCTGTAGATATATATAATATATATATAAATTAAAAACCCACCCAAGAAAACACACATGGATACACAGTCAAGATATCAGATAGTGCATTACAGCACACTTCTTGGACTCTTGAATGACAGGATGTCCAAATTCAAAATGTGCAAACTGAAGTCAGAACTATTACTTCCATGCACAGACTCAGTCAATGCAAGTCAGGACTTCTGACTGAATTACAGTTACAGTAGTGTGCTGGGAGTGAGAAAGCACTAGGAGAAAATTAGGCTCCATTTAGCCAGCACAGAGTAGGTTTACAGTTTTGATTCATACCGTGGGCTAAACATCTCAACAAGAAATAGATTTTAACAGGTTAATAGATTTGGCTCCTTTGGGTATTGTGATGTTTGTATGCAACCTTTTCTTTTAATAATGAAGTTGTGGATCTTACCAGGTGCAACATGTGTATGTGGTAGTGATGCATGGGCTGCTGTGTCAGTCTGTCCAATGCTCCTCAGTTCAGCCACACAATCTCTACTTAAGTCAGCTCCTATGTCTCTCCTCAGGACCTCAAAGTCAGTATCTAGACCATCTCCAGGACTTTCTGCACACAAAATACACATTCCGAATAACTTAAATTTGGAGATACATTAAACTGATGGTAGTCTTATCCTCAGTCCCACACACCCCTTTACCTCTGTTTGGTGTCTCAGGGCCAGATTCTTGAAGGTTTTCTAGACTTATGTCCAGAACGTCATCTTCATCCTCTTTGATCATCCTCATTCGTTCTGGTTGATCAATATCATTTGAACTCTGATCTTTCCTTGACCGACCCCGTCTTGGCTGTGTTTGCGAGGACACACCCGTTTCATCCTCTGAGGACGGGCCACTGGCACAGACAGCAGTGCTTTTCTTACCTGTTCTTTTCTTTCTGGGCTCATTTTGCTCCTCTGCTGGGTTCACTAAGACTTTGGAGGCTGGCTTGGGCCTGGATTTGGCTGTAGAGGGAGTTTTAATGGACATTGAGACAGAGTTTTTTTTCCCTGACTTCATCTCAACTACAGACGGGGGATCTGTCTCAGCATCACTCTCATCACTAAATTCAACCTACAGAGAGAGGAAAAAAAGGGGTGGGGTTGGGCTTGATTTAACAAAACATTTAGGCAAAAACGTTAAAAACAACATTTGCACAATTATCCCAGGTAAAGGAAGCATTGTGCGACTAGCATGCCTAAAAATCACAATTGCCTTATAGTAATCTCAAAACGGGTGTCATTTCCTTTAAACAAGGACTCAGATCTCTGCAAGAAAGAATGGGAGGCATCTAAAAAGGCAAGGTTCAAACCTTAAAGCGGGAGCGGTTTGTCCGTTTGGGTGCAGCTGGAACAGTTACAGGTTTCTCTGGCTGAGGTGAACAATCTTCAAATACTTGAAATGAGCCCTTTGACTTTGTGATTCCAGAACGGCAGGTCTTGGTCTTCTTAGCAGAAGTCAGAGGGGTGGAATTGATAATTATATCAGGAACCTCACTGGTGAAGTCAAACGCACGGATATCACCAGCTATACCTGCAGATTTTATCATCGGAAAAGACTTGGGGCCAGGGGTCCTGGTTGCACGGGGGGTTTTGAAGACCATGCTGGGTTTTGTGATGCTGATTTTTGACACAGGGTCCTTGGCTTTCTTTGACAAAGCTGCAGACATCTCCTTAGTTTTGCTAGACACTTGTTCTAGAGGTGCTTCACTGTTGCTTGCAGTCCCTCCTGTTGGAAAAGGTTTATCACAACTGGTGCTCTTCAGTCTACTCTGCTGTTTAAGCTGCGTTTTATACTTGGGCACAAATAAAGTGAGCGGTGGAGTCCAGCCCCATGCTGTGGAGAACAGGTCCTCAGGATTACACTGTTTTTTCCCAGCCAGGGCCAAGCAACTGGATACAGCTTTGGCACCCAGCAGGGCAGCCCTCAGAAGCACCAGCTCTGGACACATTGCCCCCTTACACTCCACTGCCTGTAACCCCATTTCTATCTCTTCCCACAGGGCAGGGGCCTTCTCCTTTTCTTCTGCCCTATAACAGAGCTGAGACATCACAATGGCCAAATGTACACGGCCAGATTCTGCCTGCAGCAATGAGGGGGCAGGATACTGGTAGGGGCGGAGTTTAGAGGAAATTACTGCTGACAAGCGGGTGTGTAGTTTAGCAGTGACACTGCTGCAGCGCAGCTTTGCAAAGTGGCGTAATCGACAGGAGTTTTGAGACTCTTTCTGGAGATCAGCCTGCACCAGAGCCCAGCGGATGCTGACCCAAGCCAAGCTGGGCTCATTACAGCACAAGCAAGAGCAGCTCTCTCCATGAGTCAGACAGGACAGCACACGCTGCTGTTTAGGCTTCAGAGGGGGTGATGCGTCCCGTCCTAATGCCGCCAGCTCTTCCACTGGTTCCCGGCCAAGAGATCGAGAGCTCAGTATTCCAGCAATATCCTCCTCTTCCTCAGGGACCTGAGGGGCAGACGTTGCAACAGCTGGCCGACCTTTACGAGGTTTTATTTTCAGCTCAGCCTTTTGCTGTTGATGCTGATCAAAATCTACACAAAAAGATCAGAATGGGCATAAAAAATTGAGATCTAGAACATGCTCATAAGTTATACTGATGAGAATACAAAACAAGGCATTTAATTAATTAAATGTTTGTGCATATTATAATAGAACTACTCTGAAACCACGATTTTACTCCTGCTTTCTCCTGAATAGCAAATAAAGACAATTAATGGTGAAAGCACTTTACTTTCTGTGCACCATTTAATATAAAATGCAACATGCAGTCCAGGCTAACTGAGGGAAGTATGGATTACCTGTGCCAACATCCAGCAAGAATCTGACCTGCTCCAGATCAAAAGCACAGTCCTCACTGGCTCCTTTCATCAACTCCAGCTCAGCTTTCAGCACTAGAAGCTCAGCACAGCTACACACAGATACACAGTCATAAACCTCAAAGTGCAATCTGCACTTATGCATCATTTGTCTCTCACCCACATAACTTACTGGCTGAGGGTGTGGAGTTTAGTAGCAAGTTTAAGGGCCTCCAGACACTGAGCTTTGGCTTCATGAGCTGCTCCACTACTGCTCCTGATGGACAACATCCTCTTAGAGCAGAGTAATACTTCACTCAGCAAAAGCCACTTAAACGTCACACTGTCTCCTACATAGACAAGGGGGACCGAGAGCAAGTGTAAGGTACATGTAGTCCCTGTAGTCCACTACAATATTTTCCTTTAATCATGTGGTTCTCTTGAGAAGTTACTGGTTTTAAATGTTACCTTGGTCTACAAAGCGAGTGTCCACATTGGGAGCAGGTGCTCCATAAAAACCATTTCCCAGCAACGTCATCACCAGACTGCACAACAGCTTCAAACCTTCATACTGTGCTGTGTCTGGAGTCTTCAGACCTATAGTAAGCATATACCAAATAGGACATTACAGCTGACACAATAAAAAAAAAAAAGTAGTAAGTGTTTAAACATGCCAATTTGTACATGTGTTCAAAGTTACCATGATGGACGATGGTCTGGCGCAGGTGTGTGGGGAACGTTTCTGTGTCCAGACTGAGGTATGCACTGGCTATTTGTAAGGCTCGAGCCTTCAGCATGTACCAGCTCTTCGAATGATGCAATGCTGTCTTCTGCAACACCTCACACAGACTGATAACACCACGCTCCACCTGAGGGAAGGGACAATAAGACACAGCCACTGTTCATTTAAAAGGAACTGTGTATAAAGAAGCAAGTGTATTTTTTTTTAAGAGGTTTTTGAAAATTACCTCGCCTAATGCATAGCATAGTTGAGCTCTCAGAAGAGTAATTATGACAGAGATGACCGTCATACTCTCAGAATCTGTCTCTGCAGCCAAACTCTGCTCTGCCTTCTCCAGCTGCACCTGAAAGAGAAAGAAATAATAAAGAATAAAAAAGGAAAAAGAAAAGCTGTCATACTGAGGGCAATTACAAAAGCAAGGTCAGTGTAACTGCAGAGGGTTTTTTTAAAAAGAGTTTTCAATGCAATCTTCTGATCATCTAATGTATAACAATTTTTAAAAAATTACACATACAGAAGATGAACTGTGGATATGGGGAATATTGTTATGATTGTTAAACATGTGAGCAGACACACACCTTGCTCATTTGTATATACAGTGGTTACCTGTGCAAGCTGAGGAGAGCCCATTTCCAGCAGAAGTTTGGTTGAGTGGCAAAAGGCAGCTGCACTATTTTGGCAATCACCAAGGAGCTGGAACAGTGCTGCAGACAGCTGATAACTCTCCAAAGCCTGCAGTGGCTATAAAAGAGGTCTTAAAGAATGAATTAGCTGAACTTTTTTTCTTGGTATTAGAATGTCACACAGTTTCATCTCTTTAAAGAGAGAAACCATAACCTTTTTGAGATCAGTACAAGTATGTATACCTTGCCCATGAGTGAGAAGAGAGCAGCCATGAGAGAGATTGAATAGGCACTGTTTTTGGGGTCCTTCACTGTAGGCAGTGACCCCTTCCTCAGCAGAGTCCCCCAGAGTGACAGACACCTGTTCAAAGGCTCACTGCGTTCTAATAAAAAAAAAGTTTTACACATAGTAGGACGAAATGTAGTGTGCAGTTAAAAGTGTTTATAACTACAAGTTATGGCATGCCAACTAAGAATGGTCAAATTTACAGACATTTAATTTAAAGCTTCTTTGTGACATGTAAACAATTTTTCTCACTATTGTGTGCAGCCAGATTGAAGCAGAGCCCATTGTACACCAGCTGACTGTCCTGTTGCTTCTGTTTGTCTTCATACTCCAGATCGTTTGTGGGAACTGGATCCAAATTCCTTGAAGTCTTACTGCTCTCTTGTACATCTTGAACTCGCTTTTCTGTATCCAATGCCTGAAGAAACATTTTAGAGAAGCATAAAAAGGCTTTAAACCTAGGTGGGGTCTGTAAATGTACAGTAAATAGATGTTTAACTGGGTAAAAAAATCTGCATCAAATCTGCACATTTCAAAAGGAACTTTCAGGAATATGTTCACTTCTTTGCACAATAAACACATCATAATCCCCATTTTGAATATGGCACAATTCTTTAGACTTTACCCCTCAAATCTTATTTCTCTAACAAAAATAAATTACTTCCAGGATTATTACTGTTAAACTAGCAGAAAACTGCTTGAGTTATATATATATAAAAAGGTTTGTATTAGTCATTCCCTATTTTAGAATTTTGTGATTCGTTATGGATTACTGACCTCCTGGAGACTGGCCTCAAGTGTACAAATGTAGAGCCACAAAGAAGCATGTGCCTTTTCATCCTTCAGCCTATCAGCATTCTCTGCCGTCTCTCGCTCCTCCTCCAGCAATCGCAGTGCCTCATGGGTAAAATCAACTGCAGAGCTGAATTAATCAGATGTTAGTAAAAACATGTTCTTAAACCATATGAAATACAGTAATCCCCAGTTTTACGCGGATCAGGACTCGCGGAAACATTGACACTTGTTTTGTTTTTATTTTTGAACGAAATAGATTTCATGTGGAAATCTCAAACTATGTGCAACGGAACCTGCAAATATTCTTCGCGTTTTGTTTTTTGTGGCAATGTATTTCTCATTTTAGTTCTAAATGATTAAAAATATCTAATTTACTACAAACAAATAGTAATCCATTCACCTACATTTCCAGATATTGGCTGATGTCCTTTTGTCATTTCATTCTACTAAAAACCCTATGTCGCCACAAACGCCCTGCACCTTCTGGCAATGCAGCTCAGCATCTCAGACGAGAATTACAGGCCAACAGCCGTGGTTCAGAGGCGGCAGACCAGCAATACACACGCTCCGAAAAAAGGCCTAAAATGCACAATTTTATATTTTAAAACCTAATTATGTCCCCAAATATGCTCCTAGAAAACTTTAATTTCAATTTTAAATCTGTTTAATACATTACTCTTAACTATGTCAAATTCGGTCAATTTTTCTTAGAATCAAACTAATAATTTTGGCAAAAACCACAGCAAATTCGTGGAAACAATATTTTATTTTTATTTTATTTTTTAATACAATACAACT
>JBBIGB010000109.1:13092715-13104137 GCA_037577075.1 Alestopetersius hilgendorfi
CTAGATACTCTGATTAACTTTGTAAACTACTGTAGAAATGACAGAAATACTTCATTTACATTTATTTCCTAGGAATTGTTAGGGGTACCAATAATTGTGGAACAGGTGATTGTATGAAAAATAATAATTTCTTAGTCAGGGATTTTTTCCCCTTAAAATTCACTTGAAGTTGAAGGTTGAGAGTATGCTTCTGCAGTAAAAACTGACTTTTAACACATCTCAAACAGGGGTGCCAATAATTATGGGGGGCAGTGTGTATATATATAGTAATAAGACCCTATAGTAATAAGTGAATGCGTGAATGCAGTCACAGAGCAGAGACACTAGAGGGCAGCAGCACCTCATGCCCTCTGGTCTCTTTCAGTCACGCTGCCCAGCTCATCGGTGCCCAGTCTTATTTACAAAATACCTGATCGGAATACATGGAACTTGCAGCCACATCTACACACACACACACACACACACACACACACACACAACAGCAGCAGCACTTTTTTACAGTACCAGTGTCGTTTCGCTGAGCACCGCTAGCTAAGTAACATCTCCCAGACGTTTTTTACTTGTATGTACTGTCGGTCAGTTCTGCGTCAAATTCTGAACCGTTCAGGCCTGTCACAGTAAACTTTTTGTTTGGGCGTCTTACTTTTAAACAAACTGGAGTTCACCAGAAACTAACAATATATTTGCATTGCTATATGGACTGGCTAAACAATACCACATTCAGGAAAAACTGCTAAAAACTGAAAAAGCTGAGCTGAACCTGAAAGTTGGTGGTCTGCGATCAGAACTGTTGGAGGCACCTGAGGTAGGCTACCTGCTCCCCAGGCTCTGTGCTCCTGGCCGCCGCTTCACTTGGCGAATGGGTTAAATACAGAGAAAGAATTTAACACTGTGTGCTGTGCTTTGCTGTGGTGTATCACACGTGACTGTAAGGGGCCACTTTACCTTGCAAGTTTCATGACTCATGATGCAAAATTCTCTAATTTTGTGCTGGAAGAAATGCCCAGCAACATTTGATACGAAATTCCAGGTTTCTTTGCTTTACCATTTTGTTTATTTGTAGAATACTCATAGTTAGCTCTCAACGCTGCTGTGAAATGGGCAAGTATAAGAACGACTTTAACGAGGGCCAAAATGACAGGTCCGGTTCCTGCAGCAGGAATAATTAAGTGCAATTTCCTCAGGAAGATTACCATACCAGCAAAGAATAGAGAATGTTTTGTCCATCTGGTCTGATGAAACATGCCTTCTCTTATTCTTTTACCTCTTGTGTGTGTGTATATACACACACACACACACACACACACACACACATATATATATATATATATATTCTCCTGAGACCCATTTATGTCCTTTATAGTGGACATTTTGTTCACCTGTATCTTCCTTCCTTACATACATACACACACACACAAAATAACTTATAGCAGTGAGTTGCAGGTGTTTTGTTAAATGTCTTCTTTGTTCATATTTATCATTTTGCTCATTTTAAACCACGTAATAAAGTAACCAAATAACACTGATAACTGACAGCCACAGTAATTAGGCACACATTTTCTGCAGCTACGTTTAAAGTGTACATTTTGCATACTTTATCTGTGTCCATATTTGCCAGACGTCTCTTTGTGTTACCAAAGAAGGATCACTAACGTTTGCCTGTAAAATTGTCCATACACATACATGGCTATTCCTAATTTGGTTGCACTATAACTTGAAGTGGAATGATCCGTTTATAACTTGAAGAGTAAACAAGAAAGCACTAAGGGGTGGAGGTTTAAATAGCGTACCCATACAAGGCACCCATCATTTGTCATACAAGCACAAAAATCATAACGGACATAAAAAAAAAAAAAGAAAGAAAAGAAAAAAAACAATACACAGCTTTTGTTGAAACCTCTGAGTATTTATTGATTTACACTAAGACAATACAACAGATAACGGGTAAGGGCATTACATCAGCTGACAGATGAAGGAGTTGGATATCATGGCCACCCTGCCCATGCTTACAGTGAACCTACATGCACCTTTTTCAGTATAAAACACAATGACTGGATGAGGAGACTGAAGACACACTGGACCAATAGGATGACTATGTCTGGGTCCATACGGAATGCAACGTCTGACATAAAAGCATTAAGACATGTCTTAACACCATGGAAGATGTAGGACAATTAACATTCAGAAACTTCCCTGGGAAAAAGAAAAACCTTCCTTGGATGTCTCCATGGATGACAATAACAAAAACAGATCAAAGGCACTTAAGAAAGAAAAAAAAAATGCAGCCATGGACAGATACATAACAAAAAAAAAAAAACATGAAATGAAAATCTTGCTTCATTGATATCTTCATCCACTCATTACCATCCTTACGAGTTCTGAAAGAGAGAGGGGAGGGAGGGAAAGAGAGGGGAAAGTTTAGTCATTTGTTCAGACATTTAGGTAACTGACTTACCTCCACCTGCTACATCAGTTAGTGTCCTCATGCAAATCCCAAAGCCAGCGCTAATCCAAAAGCCCAGTATACAGAACATATTGTACTCTGTTCTTCAGTCAAAAAACATTTACATGGAAACATCCAACAATAAACAGAAGGGGGTGGGATGCTGAAGCCTGGGTGAGAAGACATTAAAGCAATAGAAGAGATAGTCCAGGCCTACAGGAAGCTGGAATGTGTTAAGGTTAGCACACCCCCTTATAAGGAGAGAGACAGAAAGAAAGAAAGAGAGAGAGAGAGAGAGACAGGAAGAAAGAGAGACACACAGAACACCCACAGATCACACCACTACAGCTTCTCTAATCAAGACAAGATTTCCACAAATTCATTAAAAGTCCAGCATTCACTACATTTCCAGTTTATTAGGAAATTCAGTGTACTCTTCTCACAGCTACACTTACTGGTTATTTTACCACCACCTACCATATATGTGCGCACTTTGTAGATTAACAGTTATTGACAGTAGCTGCTCATCTGTTGCTGCACAAATTGGATGTAATGGACCAGTTTTAAACATTGTATACAGTCAGTCGCAGCCTTACCTTGATCATCAGCTGTCAGTTTCTAACCACTATCAGCTGAATATTTTATTTCTGCCACCACAGCACCTACTATTGTGCCACTGATGGTCCCTGCTGTGTCTGAAATGACCACATGACTGGTCATGTGGTTTATAAATTGTTAATTGCAGCAGAGAAGCCACAATCAGAAAAAGTTCTTACAAAGTGCACCTAATAGGCAGGCCAATGGTTTTGGAAACAGGAAAATTTGTGCAATCCCTCAGGCCGCATTCACAATCACTTTTGTAGAAGGCATAAAAAAAATGCATCTGCTGCCATAAACTTAATTGAAAAATAGGTATGAATTATGCTCTATTGTCCATCACAAAACAGGGCTTCAGCTAGTCACATCGATTTTGAATAAAAATGGAGGAGATTGCATCTAGAGCTATTTAAATTGAATGATACAGCAGGACAGTGAGTGGCCTCATACAGGCCTTTTTTGCTTCTTTTATTTGAAATAAGAACTGCAGCAGCCAGCAGTTTCAGGTTACGAGCTTCCTGCTCACACTGATCTGTCGTGCAAACAAACCAGAATTATTTTTTTTTCATGCGTTTTTGATGGGTACCAAGATGTCTTGTGAACCTGGCTCATTTGGTCAGCATTTTATTTGATTCAAGAAATGCTTTCACAATATTCCTTATGTCTGCAAACCTAGTGTTCAAGGCAATACAGCCTCAGAAAGTGAACAGCACAGTGAGGGTCTGTCAGATATTTACTGATCCAGCTGATGTATAGGATGGGGAAGGCGCTGCTACAGAACAGGGAATCATAGGAGGCCAGCCAGTTCTAATAGTACTGTTAGAATTGCACTAGTATAGCAGCAACCTGCTCTCCAAGATCGTACAAGAGTCTCCTAGCCACATGCAGAGATGCTACATGCTAGGCTACAGCCAGGAGGAGCAGGAGAGAAGGAGCTGCAGGAGAGAAAAACAGTATTAAACCAGAGAGAGAGAAATAGATGGGCTCATTGTCCATACCCTCTACTCAACCGGCCATGATGTGGCGCACAAAGGCTGTCAGGAGGGGGAGGGGAATAAAAGACATTAACACAATATACAACACACACAGATGTTTGAAGCTGAAAAAAACAAAAAGCACACATATGTTCTTGAACCCGTAGTTGAGTGCTTTACCTTCATAGTTGATGCAACCATTGGCATCCTCGTGTCCTGCCAACAAAGTCTCTACTTCCTCTTCTGTCATTTTCTCACCTGGTGGACGGACACACACACACGCGCTCAATACCTACAACAGCTGATTAAAGAAACTAGATCACCACTGATGTGTTTTGTGAATACAGACCCTTTCAGTGAAAATGGGCCTATTGTTTGTTAGCAAAGTTAGTCTCACAGCACCAGGGAAACATATATTGGGTGACAGATAACTTTTTTAATTAGATGGTGTTTCTATATTGCAGAAACTCAGAGAAGAAAATCTCACAACTAGCTTCAAGACACTTAAGATAGAAATGAAGCACTGAAATGACAAAGGTGAAGGCTCTCGGTCCACTGATATACTACATAATTATACCATGGCTCAGCCTTCTCAGTCTTGAGGATCTTTATATATATTGCAGATTTTGTTCGTCTATGGCATGCAAGGGATTGAAAGATTATTCCGTTTCTGTAGGGGTGACCCAATATTTTTCCATTCAGGGACTGTTTTAAAAGGTAAGAGATTAAAATCTGAACTTCAAATCAATTAGTACGTAAGTGCCAAGTTATGCACAGCATGTAAAGAAGTCCTTACCTAGAGTGGTCAGTACATGGCGTAACTCAGCACCCATCACCGTCCCATTGCCCTCTTTATCAAACACCCGTAGACCCTCCACAAAGTCTTCAAACGAGCCCTGGTCCTTGTTCTTAGCGATAGCCTGAAGCATGGGCAGGAACTGCTCAAAGTCCAGCATCTTTATGTTCATCTCTGAGAAAGACAACCATCAGGCACCCATTACTACTTATCTTACATTATCTTTCTTTATCATCATTAATAAGCCTAACAGACCATGTTCCATAAATGAGTGCAACAATACAATCAAAGGCTAATCAACACCTGGGTCCTGATTAATAAGAATACTTCAATATGAATACATCGAGTGTCAGAGCTTCTCTAATGCTTTTAGGGGTGCTGTTTAAAAAATCACACCATGTGACCACTCAAAAAGATCACTGATGTAAAAGCATATGATCCCCATTGTGGAAGTAAAACTGTATCCCTTAGTATGGAAATAAATCAGGTGTTATTCTTGCCAACAACCTAGTGTGAATGAATATTGCTTGAAAATCTGTCACACGAGCCACCGCTTCTAGAAGGCTGCAGTAGAAAATAAGACCACTAGAACAAAGCAGTAACTCACTGGCCTTTTAATGATTCATGGTCAGTTTTTAAAACATTTAGTATCTCCTTCCATTCTGACTGCTTACATGAGGGCTTTGGTTGCATACTACCTTTCAGAATCAAGCGATATACACCTTAGGACATGACTCAGCACCCAGCATTATAATACAGCATCACAACAAGGTCAGCAAACATCCTCAAACCTAGCTCGGATCAGCCAAGTCAGCAAAGTCAGTTAGGGTTCTGACCTTCAGCCTTGGGGTTGCCGAGGACTTTGAGCACTTCAGCGTTGACAGGGTTTTGTCCCAGAGCACGCATCACGTCCCCACACTGGCTGTAGCTGATCTTTCCATCGCCTGTCCGGTCAAAGAGCAGGAAGGCCTCCTTAAACTCTGAGGAAAAGCAAAAATGACAATGAAAGCACAGAGAAGAGAGAAGAAGAAACCTATGCTGGAAACTGAACATCCAGAAGGGAGAAAACAGAAATTAAGTAAATAGTTTTCCCCTTCCCCAGAAATGCAGTCAATCTGAAGAGATTTTTAATGTCTGAAAATGGTTTCTTTAGCTTGGCACGACAGGGCTTAGAAGCAAGGAGAAAGCTTTATCCCAACAAATACAAAGTGGTGTGGGTAAGAACTAAAAATATAAATTTCAGACACCAAGTGTGTCATATCCGCTACATTTGGGGTAAAGGTTTTTTTCTGGCTGAAGTACTCATATAAGATAAACACATACACAGTGGACAGTACAGTAGCGCAGAGTAAAAGATTTATATATAAACAATATACACAATAAGTACACTATACAAAGATAAATGTAGAAATATATATATATATATATATATTCTACATACATTTTATATATATATGCATAGTATATATTTGCACAGTATAGAGTGTACTTATATTTTATTGTATAGCTTTCAATCTATTCTTTTGTTCTGTCTACTTTGCTTTAACAATGCAAATGTCCCACCTGTGAGACTAATAAACGGTTATCTCATCTTTCTCTGGTAGGTAATGAAACCTAAGATCGGTGTAAGATCTAAAGGTGATTCAGCATGTACAGACACTTTTTTAGTGTGGATGTGCAGTGAGAGATCATCCCCGACTGTGAGGGAGAGGAATGCTCCTGTCTCCGGGCAGGCCTGACTCAAACTCAGCTCTACCCTCCACCTCTCCTTATAAGGCGAAGAGCGAGCGGGGGAGCCCATCGAGCAACACTTTATCAACCAAACAACAGGAGGAAATTACACAATCATGAAAAACTGACCCCCGCCTAAAAAGGCGAGAGAGTTACACGGCCGTGGACTAAAATGTTGTTCCAAAACCTTTTCGTTTTTGACGCAAAAACCCAAACAAAAAGTAAACAACGTCCGTCAGATCAGCGAGGACACGCCTTTAAGGGCGGCACGGACTCTGTTCTTTTGCCCCGATCTTATATCGGGTTAAAATAAGAATCTAAGGTGTGTTTAGGAATAATAACATTGAGGTAACACCAGACAATACTGGGCTTCTCAGATGTTTTCTGGATTTTACAGAGCAAGCAAACCATGCGTTTACAGCTTCATACTCCATTCACTTCCGCCTTATAATGTTAAAGAAGATCAACTTTGTTAAAACATTCTCCAAAATAGGACACACACACACAAACACACACACACACGACATACCACCAACCCAGCTAGCGGGGAAGCGCTGAGTTAGTCACATCTCCTAGCATGCCAAATTAATTTCGCTTTAACGGATCTGTCATAACGTTAACAGACATTAGTGAAGTTATTCACTTCCTTCCTTCATCACGTCTGCACTCACCGGCTAAATACTGTCAGGGACATGAAAAAGCCCTAAGCAGAAAAGGGTAGAAAATGAATATGAGCGGCAGAAGACACAGAGAACCCCACCAAAACAAGTAATGCACGAGGCTGCTCGTTTCTGGCTGTTAATGAATAAGAACACATGTCCACTATACAGACAAAAGTATTGGGACGCCTGACAATTACACCAATGAAACTGCATTAAAACCCGTAGAGTTTAATATGTAGTTGGTTTCCCTTTGCAGCTACAACAGCTTACACTCTTCTGGAGCGTTGCTGTATGAATTTGTGCCATTTATTCGGTAAAGGGTTTATGAGATCAGAAACTGATGTTTGACGAGAAGGCCTGGCTCGCAATCTCCGTTACAGTTCATCAGGGTGATGGTTGACATAAGGACTCTGAACGGGCCAGTCAAGTTCTTCCACACTGAGCTCATCCCACCATATCTCTACAGATCTTGCTCTGTGTACTGGGACACGGTCATGCTGGAACAGAATAAATGCCGCCCCCAAACACTGAAGTATGGCGATGTCCAAAATGTATTGATATGATGAAGCATTAAGAGGCCACCTGAGTTCAATAATTTAGAGCTGTGTCCCAATACTTTTGCTCATATAGTGTAAGTTCACTCACCACTGATCTGGTCCTCAGTGAAGTCAGACTGAAGGAACGGGGTGATGCAGAAGATCGCAGAAGAGGGGAGAAAAAAAAATCACATTATTACTGGTATACAGTAAAGAAGTCAAAAGCGTTATCAGTGCCACAACAGCTGGCGAACTGAACAGACAGACGAGTAAAGCAGGGCGGTGTGGCTGAACTGGGTCTGTGTAGCTAGCGTTAGCTGTGTTAATCCCTCTGGCCTGTCGGCACCGGGCTCGACAGCCTCCTTCCAGGATAAACCCGCTGATATAAGGCAGAAAAAAGCTCAATGTGTGACAGACCCGTGCTGCTATTGGTCTGAAAACGAGAGACGCTGAAATGCTCACCATTGTACCGCTGGAGAGGTGAGGAGAGGTGTGGCGGAACCGGCTGACGGTTAAGCAGCACTGAATCCCAGACTGCGCGAGGACACTTAGTAGCACGGTAATACATGCATGACGTAATTTAATGCCGAGCCACAGCCTCGACCAATCAGAACCCGAGGGCGTTGGGTGAAACCCCTCCGGCTCTATACTCCCTGTTTAGTGCCCTACATAGGCAGGTGAGATTAAGACAAAATAAGATATAACGCTTTATTAGTTCCACAGATGGGAAATTTGTATCGTTACGGCAGCAAGTCGACAGAACACAAAAACCGACCCCTTATAGCCGCGCGTGAAAACACCACAGGACACTTTCTCTCTCTGCATTTAACTCAGCCACAGGCAGCCAGAATACAGTGGCAGGCGAGCAGTGTGTGGGGACTGTACCTTGCTCAAGGGTACCCCAGTTGTGCCACAGGAAGTCCTGGGATTCAAGCCCACAACCTTCCGATTGCAGGGGCAATGCCCTAACCACTAGGCCACCAGCAGAAAGAAAATAGAAGTACTAAAGTAGCATAACCAATAGAATAAAAGCTATACAGCACAACAGCATAAATAAAACAGTACTTTATACAAATACTACAAAAATATAGAGGTTTGTGTGTATGTATGTGAAGGAATATGTAAACCTATATAAGTGTATGTGTGTGTACACTCTACAGGCAGTTTGTACACAGTGGAAAAAATGCATAAATGTATGTATGTACAAAATGAATATGTATATTCAGTACACTGGAGCGTCATTGACAGAAGCAGAAACAATGCACCAGAAATACTGCATGTTGCACACTAATATTTTATGTGAAATGTTGCAAATTGCACCACTGCCAAATAATGTTCTCCACTCCTGATGCATTTTCTTGCACTACTCCCTACATTGTAGGGTGTAGTGTCTTCTGGTTCTCACACCTGTGATGCATGTAATGTGAAAGTGATGTAATATAATCCTTTTCACTATTACTCATATTTATGACTCAAATTAACCATTATGCTCAGTTCATTCATTCAGTATTTAATTCTACCTGTTGTGTTAGTAATTAGGCCACTGCTCCGTCATTCACAGCTCTCACTTTCTAGCTTTACCATTTTATTTCTAAAGGGTGTAAAGAGAGCAGCAGCACCCAACAATTCATATGTAATATGCAAGTAGCATGTGAGAAGTGATTCAGAGTAAATTTGCCTAAATATACCTCACTGTATCCCAAATGGCCATTTTTAATCTTAAGTTTGACAAGGTACTAGAAACACGGTTTGTTCAACTTCAAATTGAGGTATAGTGAAGTGAAATAGTACTGTTTTTATTGGTGTTATCTTTTTGGCTATTTGGAATTCACCTAGATATTTTTAACTGCAATTTCAGTTAAACACATCCTGACTTTCCTTTCCTGCTTTCCAGGTCAGATAACAGGGATATAAGTCTCTTTGGAAATCAACATTTGCTTTAATATGCATGTCAGATTGTTTTCTGGCATAAAATAAATATTACATACACTGACAACCATAAAGCTAATGTTGTAACTCTAAATGCGTGCACTAGACCAAAGATCAGCCACCTAGAGGAAGTGAACTACAGTATTGTTACACATAGCGACACCTTGTGGCAAGCAAGAACACTATTCATTTTTTCTACTCACAAAGTTTGGTATGACCTGTTAGGAAACCACTTGATTTGGCCTTGATTTGAGGAAAAAAGCTCTGTCTTTACCATGCCAGAGTAGAAACTCATTAGGAGCACAGAGTTGTGGAAGGGCCTTTGTGACGATAATCTATTTTAAAAGCTGCTATACAATTACACTGCTATACAGTACACTACTGTAAAATCTGCAATGGATGAGCAGTAAACAAATGTACTTCTTTGAATAACTACTAAGACACCCCATATCCTACCTCAAACATGCACTAAGACAAGCTGTGTTACACACTTTTTTTATTTTGAAATTGTATCAGCAACAATTCATTCACACATCACAGGTGTGTGTTAAGACTGGTCTCAATCAGGTTATTAAATTTCACTTTGCACTTTATTTAGGCTATAGGTTCTGTAGGCCCAAGAAGAGTTTCACCACAGCTGTATTTTATTAACAACCAAAACTCTTATAATTCATGATGTCCTACCCTTCACAGATATGCCCAAACAATGCTTTTGGCCTAATACGGTCAGGGAGGTTTCTCTGGCTTTTCTCTTCAGATGCTGAGAGTGAAGTATTACTGTATACAAACACACTGTCCTCATCCCTGTGCAACATGGTGGGCTCTCTACTCCACCTTCGGAGTGGAATCCTCACCACATCCATAACGTACAAAGTCGAGGACACGTGCATCATGCAGTGTGAGGTACTGCCCCACCGTGTGTTTAGGCTCTAGCAGAAAGGTCTGTGGTAAAAGTCGTGTCTCAGATTCTCCACAAGGTAGATCTTCAGTGGTGCCAAGAGTAACGGGAGCCTCCCCTACAATATGCTGTCCCAGCTTCTTGCCCATAACCTCAGCCTGTCCCTCAGGTCCGCCCTGGAACACAACCAGTGCACCATATCGTCCCATCGGCGTGCTGTTCTGTCCTGTAACCGCTCCATGCACGTACGAGCCGATGTGCCAATCAGTTGGCACACTTATGGACACAGCTCGTCTTACAGAAATGTTTTCACCCAATCGACCTGAGAAGAAAGAGCATAGAGAACTGTGAGTGACAAAAAAATTTAAGTAATAAAGATATAGTATAAAAAAGCCCAACCCCAAACCAAATTGGTACTTCATTAGTGCTCCTCCTCAGGCCTGAATTTTTAAAGGCTTGACTTTGCTGATGATAAACAATATTTTTTGTTAAAAGATTAGCTTTGCCTTGGGTCAAAGCAGATTAGATCATGTCTTGAGTTAATATGATCACTCTATGCTCTGTAAAAAGCTCTGTAAAAAGTACTTGTCAGTACTGACTGTTGAGGAAACAAATGCCATCTCCCATAGTTCTTTCCTGACATGCAAACCCAGATCATACACTGCCCTCCATAATTATTGGCACCCCTGGTTGAGATGTCTTAAAAGCCTTAAAATAAACTCATTTTTTATTGCAGAAGCATACTCTCACACTGAAAATTATAGAAAAATGTAACCTTCAACTTCAAGTGAATTTTAAGGGAAAAAAACTCCCTGACTAAGAAATAATTATTTTTCATACAATCACCTGTTCCACA
>JBBIGB010000109.1:13111711-13123568 GCA_037577075.1 Alestopetersius hilgendorfi
GGAAAAGAACTCTATGCTTTCCTGTACACTAAAGGTCTTCATTTTTTGCTTTAATATATAGTTATTAACTTTAAAGCAATTCTCTAGGATTGTTCAGAACCTTAAAGCACACTTTTAACAGAAATATTGTATAGAACAGAAACATTTTTTATATCAAATGCCCACTAACTTCTGTTAGAAATGTATTTCTATTCAAGATTTTTCCTTTATTTTAGAAACACGTACAGGAAAACACATTGTCTGTGGCATTTGAGTCTACAATACAGATGTGGCAGATAGATTAGGTTAAAAAGTGCTAGATTATTCCTTTAAAACATATCATGTACATACTTTGAAAGTATGGGCATTAACTGAAGCAGACTGTGCTGTTTTTAAGGTTATTACAGCTCCTGGAATGAGTTCTTGGAGGATCTGAAGATGATGTGGTTTGGCCTCTACTCACGCAGCAGTGGAAAGTTGGACTCGAGTGGCTTTGAGCACACCTTTGCAGGTCAGTGTGTGTTACATGTTATTATTAGCATTTGTTACACTTCTACATAATGTGAGCAGGGTCCGTGTGTTTGTGTGCTAATAAGATTGCTTTACATACAGGGGAGATTAAGGATGGTAAAGTGTCTGGGTTCCACAACTGGATTAGATTTTACCTCATGGAAAAGCAGGGGCTGCTGAATTATTACAGCCACAGCTTCGATGGCCCAGTGAGTTGGCTTTTTAAATTTTTTTTTTTTTTTTTACCATTTTAACTTCAAAAACTGTAGTCTTTTTAGTTTCTTACTACGATACTAATATGAAAGTTGATGAGTGAAACCACATATGGAATTAACATCTAATTTACCCTAAGTGTAATTGTTTGGATGAATTTGCTTCAGAGCTATGAGGCTAATGTACCTAATGTAATTTATGGTTGCTGGTTACTCAAAAAAGTGATTCCAGTTGGGTAATGATTTATATTTCTGTTTCTCTGCCTTTCAGTGGTTGTCTTACCCAGATGTGCTGGGCATGCAGTTTATGTGGGATGGTTATTATAAGCAGGTTGGCTCCTCCATCATCGGCTGTAGCCCCGAGTTTGACCTGGCCGTCTACACACTGTGTTACATCACTCGTCCTGGCAAAATGTGAGTCAGCAATGTTATCCCACCTCTCTGAATGCTCAATATAGCTGTGAACTCATTCGGCAGTTTTTTTTTTTTTAATCATGCTTTTTCTTTCTTTCCCTTTGACATCCTCATGAGGTTTGATGTTATTTTTTTTAAAAATTAACCATTTTTAATCACTTTTGTTTTGCCATAAAATATAAATGCATATTACTTTTGTTCTGATTGGATATGCTGTGATTCACTTTATTTAAAGACCAGTCTGGGCTGAGTCTTTCCTTATAATTTCAATGTGAATGAAGGGGGTAAACTGCAGCAGGCAGTTTTATGTAAAGTAATTTCAATATTTTCCTGCTTGGTTTTCATTTATGAACTGTACCCACAGGATAGCAACTAGTGCATACTACGTCGAACAGACCTTTTAAATGCCACTTTCTCTATTTTCAGGTGTCGTCTGAGTTTAGGAGGAAAGCAGTTAAACATCCAGACCTATACATGGGATAAGACTACTTATGGGGATGGAAAGAAATACATTGCATCTGCCTATCCTGCCACATAATGATATTCTGAAATTATGCAACTAAATGAAACATGAGTCAATTACAAGCATTCTAATGTTTTGTTTTTTTGTGGTGTTCTAACACCTTTCCCCACCGGAATTATGGCTGGCTTACAATTAAATTGCATACTACACAATCCAAAATTCTAAAATTATTGCTGTGTATGGTTCATACTTTTTTAAAAATAACTTTCTAATAGTCAGTCACTGTCTTATCTGGAGTTACTACTCAACCATTTTAACATTTTACTATTTTAATATTTTGACATTTTTCTTTTTCCAACAAGATCAGTAATGAAGCATTAGCACTTTGCTAAACTAACTAGTGATAACAGAAGGGAAGTGTTTAAATGTTTTATTTAAATAAAAAAACCATTTTAAAACAATTACAAAAAGGTCCCAAAGACATTAGTGGAAAAATCTGAGGCAGATTCTTAGGAGGTCAGATGTCACAGCTTGTGGTCATTTGCGCAGCGGAAGCCAAGGTTAGAGGCAGAGCTGTCAGGAGTATTCTGGCTTCGGGCAGCACACCGGTACCTGTAACAGTACGACTACAAAGAGAAAGACAAAGTGGAGAAATAAAACATGCATTCATTATAAAGATCTAAAACATGCACGTGTCTGAGTTAGAGGCCTGCATTTCATGGTGGGTTCATCAGGCTTGGATTGAATTAAAGTTTGTTTTATAAGGAGTGATTTTGTCACAATCACATAATTCTCTCTCATTCTGGCTTTCTCTCTTGGACAAACTCAGTTTCCCTTTACATAGAAAAATATACTGATAATAATCATTTGAACAGAACACTTTTAGTCACTTAACTCAGATTCTTAGGAAATTAGTACCTAATTTCCTTTCACTTCTGTGAAAATTGATCAGTTGTTTAAACCAGTTTGGGTTTCTGTTACCTTGTGACACATATAGGATCCTCCTTTCTTCACTTTGTCTGTTCCAGTTTCTGGTCCTTTCTGTAAACATACAGATTGTGGCTTGTTAGTAATGAGACAAATGGGTTTATGTTAATATGTGTATATAGTTATATTGCATATATTGGTTGTGTTTAAATATCATTTAAAAACATCTGAAAGTGAATGTGCTTTTACATATTTGCCCATTACCGGGTTGCGTGTTTCATCTCTGGTGTGATGAACGTTCCACCAGTCTGTGGTCCACTCCCATGCATTCCCTACCATATCATACAGTCCAAACCCGTTGGCAGGAAATGACATCACCTATCAAACATACCAGATATTAGTTTGTTTTCATGAAAAGGGAATATATAGCACCCTATACACACTCTCTCACTGGTGACGTCTTAGGGAATCCGTCCTCTGCTGTGTTGTGATTGGGAAAATCTCCCTGCCAGAGGTTTGCATAGTGCTGTCCTTTGGGCATCAGTTTATTCCCCCATGGATACAACCTGGAAAAAGGGAGAGTGTGGTGGAGGGAATGCATTCCCCATATGGAGCAAAAACGCTGCATATTCTCATTCTACTCATACCTGTCCTGTAGTCCCCCTCTGCAGGCAAACTCCCACTCAGCCTCTGTGGGCAGTCTGCGCTGAGCCCACTGACAGTAAGCCTGTGCATCAGCCCACGACACATGCAGCACAGGGTGATCCATCCTACACACAGTACAATATATAGTATTTCATATGATCCATATGTTTTAGCAAACTTATCTTGTGGTTTCCAGCCCTTGCAAGACAATACCCCCTGCCCTGCAGTTAAAGTTTTTCATGTTGTTTTAACTAATTAAAGGAACGATTACCTAGAATACTCCTTCCTGATTTTTTTTTTACCTGCTTCAAGCCACCAATGTAGTTAATCAGTTCAGACACGCTTATTGTCAAAATTTATTTTAGTTTTAAAGTGAAGGTATAATAATAGTATAATAATAATAATAATAAAAAAGTCATTACAGTACTTGTTGTGTACAGTACCCTCATAGCCACAAGGTCAAACTAAACAAACAAACATGTCTTCGTCTACTAACCACATAGAAAATTGTGCAAATCTGACAAACAAGCCAGCTGATCATGGAACTTGCAGAAAAGTGTGTTTAAGCAGGGAAAGCATCAAAAAGGGCAGCGGCATTTCACATAAACTAATGCAAGCTAATTTTACCTGTCTGCTATGAAGGAATCTGGACCCTCTGGATGCCTCCAGTCTGCTCCTTTTACTGGTGACCACCAGGGTGCAGCAGCAACCTAGTAAACACAGTCACAGGTGTCGCTAGCATAAAACGCATAAAAATAATTAGAAGATACAACAAACTCATACTTAAAAGCACAATTACTTAAAATTGCTTAGTAATGTATACACAAAAACACAAAAAGGTTTTGCTGCAATTTTATCTTTTTTATCCTTTTCTCCCAGTCTCTGTGTTCCTTCCATTATGCTGCCAAGACATAAAAGAGAAGGGGTCAGGGTGGTGGAACACTAGTGTGGATACTGATCAAAGGCTCTGTAGTTTTACATAATTTGATGCCTTTTATAGTGTTATCACCATAGGAACAAATCTCAAACCAGCTGGTTAAAGTTTGCCTGTGTGTATGTGAGTGTGGGAGAGAAAGAGAAGGAGAGACAGAAAGATAAAGTAGACTGTCAACAGCTTCTGACATGCAGCTCCTGGCTAGTTGGTAAAAGTGAATGGAAAGAGGCAAATTTAAACCTCTGAGAACTGCAAAAGTGCACAGCATAAACACCAAGCACTATGGGTACTGCTATACTCTCACAGAGGAAAACCAATAGCAATCCGAATTGTAGTTTTATATCAAAAATATCGTATTTCTCTATGGATACACACCACAGACCAACACATCACATATCCCTCATTTAAGAATATCAGAGTTCGGCTTCAGTTACATTATAGCAGTTATGAAGACGTTAATATAAATGATTAATAACATGTTGAAACAGACAGTTACAGAGTAGTGTTCTGTACTATGTGAGGGTAAGTCGGCCACTTCCCCTCCATCATCTGCTGCGTAAGAGGAAAGAGCTTAGGAAGCTATTTCACTATCCCTGAAGTCAGATAATTATTTCATTATGTTGAGAAGAAGCTGCATGCAGAGTACTACTTTGATAGCTGGATACAAAACATTTAAATAACACAATACATAGTGTCTAGGTTTTAAGTGAAATTGATTCATTGCACTTGTATCACGTTTCAAAGCAGGGTGCATCATGTTTTAGCTTCATTTTCCTTTATCTTTATCTCCATGTACATATAATAAGCTGACATGCTTTGCAATTAAAGGCCTCACTGTAAATCTGAGTGTCCTGCTTATAGGCTAGATGTGACATGCACATGTATGTCTCTCACCACTTGAGACAGAGTATTCTTGATGTCTTCACTCAGCAGTCCCTCGAACACAAATGAGTCTCCAAAACGTTCTGCCTGTACATACAGAAACCATTAGACTGCTGTCAGACTCTCTGGTGTCTGTGCGCCACTGTGTATGTGTGTATCTGTTACCTCTGTAACGTAGCCTGTCAGGTTAACAAAGGTCTGGAACTGCCTGTTTGTGACCTCATGCTCTTCAATATCAAAAGGTTCAAGCCACACTCTCCTCTGAGGCCCCTCCCCATCCTGGGGTATCCCTGGATCATCTGTTCCCATCAGGAACCAGCCACCCTGCAGCAACACCATCTAAACCAGAGAGATGCAGCATCTGTGGGTTGGATTTACCGAAGTACAGAAGCTCCAAGTGCAAAGTATACGGTGAATGACAGTTTATCAGCATCTACATGATCTAGAATATTAAATGGCCAGACTTTCAGACATTTTCGGTCACACTGGATGTCTCACAACTTAGTTTTCACAACTGATTGTTAGAGTATCGACAGTATCAATACAATGTATTAAACCCTAAAAAACTACACCTTTGTCAAAGTGAGTGCTCATTCACAAACATACAGAATAAGGACAAAAGTACTGGGACACACCTGGTTTTCAGGATTTGGGCTAGGCCCCTTATTTTCAGTGAAGGGACATATTATGCCAAACTCACTTCAGTTATAATTTGTCTATGTGCTGTACAAAACATGTTCATGAAGTTCTTTGGACAAAATCACTCTCACACAAAGAGCTTTATTATTGACAGTTTCAGTCCCGTTCAAAATGAGCTGTTTAAGGCATCTGTTCCTTTTATGCAAACAAGCTGTTGCTGGCCACGGCACCACACATTCCATGCTTCCGCTGCGCATTTAAATTCTGGATTTTACACGTTAAAATCCATCTCCTTAACAACAGTGAAAGTGTTTCTTTCTTTGTTTTCTTCCATCCATTCAATATGTGACAGTGGTTCTAGACTGTATGGAGACCTGGCTGAAGGAAGGGATGGAGAAAGGAAGAGTGAGAGATACACTAGATTAACAAAAGTATTGAGACACTTAACACACATGAAAGAAAACAGAGGCTCTGTCCAGCCGTATATGTTCGACCCCGAGTCCCAGAGCAAGATGAACACAACACTAAATGTGTGACTTGCCTCTGCTTGTAGCCACAGCGCTCAGTGTCTTATGGGTGCTCGTAAAACCAACAGACAAAAATGGCAGATCTTCAACTAATCTAGTGGGTGGGGGCTCGAAAGATGAGGGGTGGTTCTTTGCAAATCTAAACAACTCACTTTGAAGGGGACTGGTGAGTTTTCTTTATGTGCAAAGAACTTCATGAACATGTTTTGTATACCCCATAGACCTATTATAACTTGTTTTGCATAATATAGTAGTGGGAGTCTGTGGATGGAGGAGTCTGGTGTTGATGAACTTGACTGGCCCGCACAGAGCACTGACCTCAACCCTATCCAACACCTTTGGGATGAACTGGAATGGAGATTGTGAGAGATTCTCGTTGCCTGACATCAGTAATTGACCTCAAGTGCTCCACACAATGAATAGGCAGACATTTCCCACAAAACACTCCAAAATCTTGCGGAAAGCCTCCCAGGAATAGTGAAAGCTGTTATAGCTGCAAAGGAGGGACCAACTCCATATTAAAGTAGCATATGTAGTTGAACGCAATGTCATTGAAGTCCCGATTGGTGTAATGGCCAATACTTTGTCCATATAGTGTATCTATAGATGCACAGTTCACACACAAAACATAAAAAAAAGAATTTAACATCGAGTAAACATTTTCCCTACTAACCATCACATTTTGGAAGGCATCTAGACCACGTTTCTTTTGCATCTGGCATCGAAACACTTTGTGAACAGTAACTTCCACAGATATGATCTGAAGAGCCTGATGTTACCTTGCTCAGCTCGTCATTCTGCTGCAAGTCGGGAGGCTTGTTGTTTGTAGTGGCGGAGTATTTATCTGCAGGGACTTCACAACCTGCGGGCTTATTCTCATTTGCCTCTCTGTTCAGAGCTCCACAGCCACAGTCCGGACCAGAACCACTTAAAGCACACTGCACAACAGCAAAGAAAACACAAATACACTTTCCCGACCACCACTGAGACAACGCCATGGCCAGCATCACTCAACCCTTACATGTGTGGAGCCATCTTTCGGATATGGGTCATGTGATCAGTCATCTGACTTGTTTCTCTTTTTTTATTGTAAAGGCACCTCGGCTCTTAGGGAAAGTGTGCAAGTGTTTTTCAGGATATTCTGGAGTAAAACTTCTTGTCTTCAAGCCCTGAAATTGGCTTAGATTACATTGCATGTTTGCCTATATTCTCTAATACTCATGTAGACAACCCCTATCACCAAATGGTAAATATGTAAACTAACCGAATCGTTAATTATCCAGGAGACAAACACCTTCATGTGCTTAAGATTAAAAACATCAGGTAGAATCAATTATAAATGTTTCCCATTTAATGTGGTCATTTTGTTTTGAGACAGCTGTGCACTCCTATTCAGCTGTACTTCTTGGCACCAACATAAATAAAAAGTTTTTTTCCACATGAGAAATGAGAAGAAGGAAATTATGGGATTTGTAGTCCTGATTGAAACACGTCCACGTTCCTGAGAGCAGGGCTGCAGAGCTGTGAAAACACATTTTCCCATAATCCTCTCACAGTTTACAGCCTGTGAGGCGCCTCGGCGAGCCGAAGAGAGACGAAAAAAAACGGGGCGATGGATGGACCGTCCTCTGACTGAGCTGGTGCTCTCCGTAGTCTCGGGATTATGGTTTTCAAGAAAGCGAAACTTTTACACAAATCCAAAGAGTGACCATCACAACATCGCGTCGAGTGCAGCTCCGTGAGGTAAAAGAAAAACTCTTAGGAGGTCTTTCTGAGTGAGCATCACCTTTTATTAGTCCAAATATTTATCTTATCTATCGGAGAGCATCACACTTACACAGTTGGGCTGTTCTCTCTTGGCCAGGAAAAAGATTTAGTGGGGAAGTTATTCTCTTTTTACTAATGTTGGATGTTTTCCCTAATTATAGCAATTTGACAATTTGCTCTTTAAAATAGTAACATAAGTGAATACTTTGAAACATGAATAACTCATTGTAGAAAAGTGTCCTTGATAAAAAAAAAACCCAAAGTTTTTAAAATGCAGGTTGTCACCTTTACCTATTTTAATCCCTTATCTGTTGATTTATAACTTTTCTGCTACGTGGTCCAAAATGTAATTTTAACAAGTTCGAAACACCAAGTTATTTTCTCATATCCTGAATTTTCTTGCATACGTTGTGTAACCTGCTGAGCATGAAATCATGTTCAGATTATGAGACTGCAAGGAAGAGCCACAGGTGCAGTTTAACATTATGAACTCTGCAGTGACAAAAATCTGTTACAGAGGTAGAAATATCTGTGTGTAAGAATCTGTTGAAACTGAAGAATCTGCTGTAATATCTGCTGAAATTTCAAACCTGTCCTGGTTCATTGGTTAAGGCCCATTACAGTGTGCCTAACTGCTCTTCATTTATGTTTCATATAAGAATCTTCTTTGATTCTTTCGTTGGCTAAACCAGAAAAACCCTCCGTGCAGACCTATGCAAATACCACCGCTGCCCGCTGGTCAGAGGAAGTGGAAGTGAAGAGGTTTTCATCATGTGTGCGTCCTCATTTGTTATGCAAACATGGTAGATATACCTGAGGAATCGGAGTTCATGGTGAGGGATGACAGGCGGTGGGGTGGTGTAAAAAGTGCAACAGAACAGAGTCTGTCTCTGATGATCTACACTCAAATGATTTGGCTATCAAACACTTTCAGTTCTTAATTTAAGTTAGTGTCATGTCAATGTTGCATTTTACCTGCATTTGAAGTGTTTTATAAAGACATAGAAGAATGAAAGACACATTTGCAGTAATTTGGTAAAAAGCAGGTGTTGATTTTAGTATAGATTTACAGATATGAAGAACAGACATAGGCTACTTAAGCACGTTGTCTGGATAAGAGCATAAACTATAAAAATAGATTTTTACTGTTTTCAAACTCAGAAAGAAAGTATGCTCTAGTAATTTTTGGTATCAAGTATTGTGATCCTTCACCTATCCATTGGTACGGTAATCCAAACAGTGCTGAGATCATTACAACCGTATAGTTCTGTAAGGCTGTGGAATCCATGAACACATTCCAGTAAGTGTTCATGTGTCACCTGGTTCTTTTAAACACTTGTGGAATGTTCTGGTTCAGATTTCTGACAAATACTGTCTAGCAAAGGCAGATTGTGGTGCTCACTTAAAAGGTCTAGTTTATGTTGGTACAAATGCCATGTATAAGACCATAAATGCTTTTCCAATCCCTTGAATGTCAATGAAGATTAACTGGCTGAAATTCGAGTCAGTTCACTGTGAGTCTAACATTATTCCAACCATCCACTAGATTTTCTTTACTAAAGTCATTCGGAGTATCTGTCTAAGGTCTCACTGTGTCTCAAAGTCAGTCTTACTCTCATTATTAATTAACTTTGTTCTGGTAATCAGTGTAAACAAACCCTTGCCCTGAGTTAAGCTGTCCTTAAGTAAATGTGGACATCACAAATAACTTTGTTGCCTTGAATTATTACAGTGAATTGAATCCACCATATTTGAAAATAAGGGATTGGAGTGTATTATGGTTTTACTGGGGTAAACACACAGGATTTAGAAGCATCTTCATGTTTCCGTGTTTGTGTTTTTATTAATTATATGCTGTAGCCTGATGCCTAGATGAAAGTAAATAAAACTAGAAGTAAAATAAACCAGTGGAAATATCTGCGTTCTTTACATGTCATCGTATTCTCCTTGTAAACACTCTGGATAGCTTTCTAGTGTTTTGGAAAATTATATTACAGAGTAATAGCAACCAAGGAGAGTCTGATTTATATATTCATAGAAATGTAAATCTTCTTCTGAAGCTTCTGGATGCGAGAATATAAAAAGTGTTGTCCAGTCGACTGAGGTACTATAGCTTTTGCTTGGATGGAGTTTAAATACTTATATCTCAATGATGGCTTTAAATCTGTACTTTATGTTTATTCTAGAATTACATCTCCCAAAAGCATTCTATGGAATTTGAAAGTAGCTTCGTAGGGACAGAAAAGAGGTGCATTTCCTAGGGACGGAAATCGATAAATAGTTTTTTGACTGCATATTTAGATAGGTAGATTGTAGGGCTGCACGATATTAGAAAAACATGCAATATGCAATAATGTTGTTGAGTGTTGCGATGGTGATATCACATGCGATCACAAGTGAGTAAAAACTTAGCCTTTATAGTGTTAATGTTTTTCTGCTTTGGATTTGCTGGTAACATCCAGACTCCAGATGCTGACTAGTCTATGCAGAAAAAAATGAAAGGCAATACTTCCATTCCAACATGTTTTTTTTTTTTTATATAATTTACTTAAACAGAGCATTTTAATGCCTCCCATATAACATTTGAACATATTTTAAAAATAATTTTAAATATTAAATAACTGTAAACATAATTTAAATTATAGTAAGTTCTTAGCCAGAAAAAATAGCAAAAGGAACAATCTATAACAGCAGCACCTAAGATGAAGAAACTGCTCAGTGATTTTTTTTTGCCCTCTTCTCTGTGGCTCTGGGTGAAGAGTTTTGGGAAAACACCATCCATCCATCCATCCATCCATCCATCCATTTATTGCAATTCAGTCTTTTGCGATATGGATATTTTTTCCCGATATGTATATTGTGCATGTTGATATCGCATGATGACTGTAAATTTGCGATATATTGTGCAGCCCTAGTAGATAGAATGTTTAATACTTTGTGAAACACATTTGGCAAACAGCGTTTAGGGTGCGCAAATCAGTAGGGACTTACAGAAGAGTCCTTGTGTTCATTTACTGAGAGTCTGGTCATTATGTTATTTTTTTCTGGAAGAGAAAGTCTTGTCCTTGAGGAAATTAAACTGATTTAGACAAAAATGTTCCAACTTATACTCTTGTCTTCAGTCTGAAAATCATGAATCATGAATCATGTTCTAAAACTGACCTCTCCTTTTTGAGACCTTTCATTTCCTCATTTGCTCTACTTTTAGCAGACTGTTTTGCTGTGATCACATCAGTGTTGCTGACTTGGTTTATCTACTGAATACTGGAGCAGGTGGTGGTGGTCCTGCCATGGTGGATAAGATGTCGAGTTTTCTTCACATTGGGGACATCTGCTCCCTGTATGCTGAGGGATCCACCAGTGGCTTCATCAGTACTCTGGGGTATGTTTACTTACATTTTGGATTCATTAACACAACGTTTTGTGGTGCAAAATATGTAACAAGGCTTACAGAAAGCCATTTGCGATACAGATACTTTACTGCAGGTGTGGGCAATATGATTATGATACAGGACAGTACAGATGCAAGACAACTCTATTTATGAAGGGTACAAAAAAGTTCTCAAATAGTAGGCTGTTACCTGACATAGGAGAAAGTAGAATTACATTCATACGAATACATTGTTAATCACAAATGTTAAAACGAATGTATAAAATGTTCACTCTGAGTGTCACTCTGAAAATCATCAGAAAGGTGAAAATTAGAAATAAAAAAATAAAAACAAGTGCAGATGGCTCTTGTCAGTTGTTTTTCATGGTTCATTTAACATCCTGTCATGCACTGTGTGCTGTATCAAAATGCTGAGGCAATTTTTCAAGATCTAAATGTGACAGTTGGTAGCCTAGTGGTTAGGGCATTCGTCCTGCGATCAGAAAGTCCAGGTTCGATTTCCAAGACCGCTAGGCACCACTGAGGTACCCTGAGCAAGGTACCGTCCCACACACTGCTCCCCGGGTG
>JBBIGB010000109.1:13158742-13169765 GCA_037577075.1 Alestopetersius hilgendorfi
TTCTGTAAATCCTATAAACTCCATTTCACTTCTGAAACATCACTGTGTTCGTCTGCTATATGATATATTTAACTGAAATTGCTGATCCAAACAACCAATGATTTATAAAGAAGATTCATGATAATTATCGGGGGTGCCCAAACTTTTGCATACCACTGTAGGTGCACTCTGTATTGTACAATTACAGAATATACTACTTGCTAATACTGCTGATGATGGTCTGTACATGATTAGCATTAAGACATCTAACTGTATTTTTCTCCCTTTGTCTGTCTGTTGTGTTTAGGTGTGTAATAAGATTGTATTCCTGCTGAGTTTTGTGGGTAACCGAGGGACATTTACTCGTGGTTACAAAGCGATGGTGATGGACAGAGAGTTCCTGTTCCACCTGCTTTATCTCCTCATATGTATCCTCGGACTCTGTGGACACGTTTTCTTCTACAGCTTACTGGTGATGTTTCATTTCCAGCTTTCAACATGCTAAATATATTTGTGGGCAAATCTGTATCTGTTCTGTTGCAGCACCACACATTGACACTTCAGTATTATTTATCAGGAAAATGTAACCATGACTGATGCAGAAACAGAACTGAAACATACATTCCAGTAACTTCCAGTGCCTCTGGAAAGTTTAGTTAGTAAGCTGCTTGTTTTTGTGTTTGTTGTGAGCAGCTGTTTGACCTGGTGAACAGAGAAGAAACTCTGCTTAATGTGATTAAAAGTGTGACGCGAAATGGTCGCTCCATTGTGCTGACGGCTGTACTAGGACTCATCCTGGTCTACCTCTTCTCCATTGTGGGCTACATCTTCTTTAAGGATGATTTCATCCTGGAGGTGGATCGCATCCCCAACAGCACTCTGGGTATGGAATCAATACAAAGACACATGTGCATACATACTAAAATACACATGAAATGTAAAAATCACAGTGTTAATTGTTTTAATATTGCTGGAGCCCAAAGAAGCCATAGGGTATTGCAGAGGGCAACAAAACCTTTGTCTGTACACACAATAAATGTTCAGGTGCAGAGCAGCACATCTCCCCTTTTTGTAATTTCCTGGCAAAATCTAATCTCAGCACATTAACCAAAAGGCTGAGGTCTAATTAATTCTGATTTTTATCTGGGTCATAGCAGAATTATTTCCCCTATAAATAATTTTGGCTCAGTTCATCTACATTTTGTCAATAAACAATAGTGATGAATTAGCAAGTATAAAGTTGTATAAGAAGTAGTATATTTTGAGAGAGTTGTGAGGATAGCAGTCCATTTAGTTTTGTCCATCTTACTGTAAATGAGTTTGAATGTGTGTTACTCAGCAGAGTCATAAAAACTCCTGAATTATTTCATGATGTTTAAAGATATGTTTGCACAGTTGAACGGTAAATGCCACAACAGTAGTTATAATCCAATTAAATGTGTTTACAGTATACCATTGTGTAATTGACTTAATTACAGTAATAAACATACAAAATTTGACATTTTACCTGTTTCTTATTATTAGGGCTAATTTATACATTGATAAAATGCCTCATTTTAAAACATATTAGTGTTATTTGATGATGAATTGCATAAATATGCAGTCAATAGAAGTTATTTGACATAAGAAGTATACCTCATGTAAAATTTAGGTGACAAATTATTGCAAGATTGGGAGCTTCTTCCCCACAGATAGGGGGAAATTGTCTCTTTTAAATATTTTCTTTTTTGTACTATAAAAACAAAACCCACTCCTTTTCCCCAGCTGTGCATCCTGTGGATATGGCTTAGCTATTCAGAAAATGGACATTGTTTTTCTTCCGTTTTCTCCATGTAATTCCTGAATGCTCTGCTGTAATAAGACTCTGTCCGCTTGACTCTGTGTATATGTGTTTATGTGGCACAGAAGAACTGATGAATCTCGCCAGTAGCTTTCTGCCTGAAGGCACTTGCAGTGCAGAGAATAAGACTTGCTTGTCTGCTGAAGAAGAAGAAGGTCAGCACTGAAAAAGTTTAGCATTAATCAAGTTCATATATATTGCATTTTAAATCATACAACAGTTATCTATGTGTGTGTTATTTGCAGATGATGTTGAGAGAGCATGTGACTCTTTGTGGATGTGTATGATTACTGTACTGAGTCATGGTTTAAGGAGTGGTGGGGGAGTTGGTGACGTGCTTCGCAAGCCATCTAAAGAGGTACACTCTTGCACACCATACATACACAGGGGTGGGCAATATGACAATCTGATATATTCACAATATTTGTCACAAAAAAGAAACTGACCTACAGCATATTTCATTAAAAGGAGATTTAGGAAAGGCCTGAAAGGTCTATCATTGTTAAAAAAAAAACTTCACAGAGTAAATTTGAATTATGCACAACTGACCCTTTGTAATCACATGTAGTGTGATATACATGTAAAAAAGCAATAATACACTATTTTCTCGTATATTTTAAATGATCACAACACATGGTATGTAGTTTGTATACTGTATATGAAAATATCTGCTATTTTGCCATTATGTTTTTGCCATATTTCCCCACCCCTATACACATAGTATAAGAGGTCTGTATGTACAGAACACTATGATAATCTCCATATTTGTGTGTGTATTAATGAGCAAAGGAGCCTCTGTTTGCTGCGAGGGTTATCTACGATCTGCTCTTCTTCTTCCTGGTTATCATCATTGTGCTGAATCTGATCTTTGGTGTCATCATTGACACATTTGCGGACTTGAGGAGTGAGAAACAAAGGAAAGAAGAAGTGCTGAAAACAACTTGCTTTATATGCGGTGAGGATGTGTACATGTAAACATATGAAGATACACAGGATAACTTGGTTGTTTGATTCATAATACTGTGAGCACTGTGCATTCACTGTGCAAAACCTTTTAGCCTAAACTCCAGGTCTGTTTTTGACACATAATTAACATACAGTAGCAATGAGTTAATCATCATAAACACATATTTAACTTGTTTCTGCAGGTCTGGAGAGAGATAAGTTTGATAATAAGACGGTGACATTTGAAGAGCACATCAAAGAGGAGCATAACCTGTGGCACTACCTGTACTTCATCGTTCTGGTCAGAGTAAAAGATTCTACTGAGTACACTGGCCCAGAGAGCTATGTGGCTCAGATGATTAAGGTGAATGACAATTTATCAGTAGCAACTTACAAATGATTCACTAACTTATGAATAAACCAATACTTTACTTGAATTTTTACGTTTCCAGTTTATTATGTACAACTATGTTGTACCTACACTCATTTTAGCAAGTGTACCACTTTAGCAGTGATTTTTCCAGGTATACTTACCATTCAGATGCAGTTAGTACACTGAACAAAAATATAAATGCAACACTTTTGTTTTTGCTCCCATTATGCTAGTGCTGCTGTATTTCTTGTGTGGCTGTGAAACTGCTGTAGTGTGTTCTCATATATCAGAGCCAAAATCCTAGCATTTACGCTCATTTTCTCTCTCGTCACAGGAACACAATCTGGACTGGTTCCCACGTATGAGAGCCATGTCTCTGGTGAGCAGTGACGGAGAGGGAGAACAGAACGAGCTGCGCTGTCTGCAGGAGAAACTTGAGTCCACGATGAGACTTGTCTCCAACTTGACCAATCAGCTCACAGAGCTCAAAGAGCAGGTATGTGTCTAATGCGTGTGTTTGTCTTTTTGTGTGTTTGTGCTTTCGACTTTAGTTTGGTATGTTTGTCTGAACTTACATATGTACATAAGTATGTGCTTTGAGAGCAACCCCATTTCTTTTATGTAGATGACTGAACAGAGAAAGCACAAGCAGCGGATTGGACTACTGGGAAACCCGGCCCACCTGAATATTAACCCACAGCAGCCTGCCTGAGGGGAGACTAAAGAGTTAGGCAGAAATGTGTTTGAAAAAAAGAGAGAGATGCCCAATGTAAATCCATCTACATGGGCTCTTAACCAGCATGTGACCTGTGTAACCTGTGACGTTTGCTGAAGTGCTCAGTGTAATTACTCAAATGCTTATAAACACCAGTGACAGGGCATTTTAGTTCAAGCCACTTCTATGGTTGATATTAACACAAAAATCAGCATATTTGCACATGAAGTGGGTATTAATGACTTTGGAAGGTATTTTAAATTAGTTTTTCCTAAAAAATTGATTTTATTTATTTTTTAACCAATTTTTACATCCCTTGCTTAAGTTCATGAGCAAAGTCTGCTGAAACCTACATCCCAAGCAGCCTTCCTGGAAGCAGAAACTCCACATTATCCCCACACATCCTAGGTGAATAGCAGAATTATGCCGTCTTATGGCACTGTGGACTTTTTTCCACAACACACATCAAGTCTGCGTGTCTTCAGGTCCAGAAAGGTTTAGATTGGGCCACAGAAAAAGAGAGTGAGAGAGGTAGAGATATCTATATTACTTCATGAAGCCAGATGCAGCCTTAACGTATGGTGAGTGGTTTCAGCTTGTCACAATGGAGAAATTAATGCACTGTTTCTATTACTGAGCATATTCTGTCTTCCACACACAGATGCCTCAACAGTATAGTGTACTGTCACCCAAGTGCCATAAACCTCTTAATAAAGGAATCTCTACCTGCCTGAGGCTTGACACACATTAACAAAGGGAATGTTTTATCAGCCTAAAATACCTTCACAAATATATTTGCATAGTACCTTTTTTACTTGCAGTGGTACTTGGTACATTCAAGGCTCTACTGACTACTCAACAATGCTACACAATATCCAATTTATTGTATGTTAAACAAAATGTGAATGTAATCAGATGTAATGTAGAATTGGAACAAACATCTACTAATTCCACAGGTTTTCATGGACTAATATGGCACTAAAATTTACACCCCCATGCTCATATTGTGTGTAGCATTTCACACTGTAGCCAATATATAATAAAAACAATCACTCCCTAAAAGCCTTTGCACTGTTTCTAACAAGTATTAAGAGATCCTTTCATGAATGCCAAATTGTTGTCTGTGATTGTATAAGGGTTTTTCCTCCTGAAAAATACATGTTTCTTTGTCCTCAATATTTCTGGAGGTTTATAGATATGCATATGTGTCAAGAACTGTATTTTTGCTGGCTGTACACATCCATGCAATGTTTTAAGGAAACCAAAGATATTCCTCACCCATTCAGGTTTTATACTGGTGATCGTTTGCCTTAATAATTAAAATTCCTCTTTTAAAAGATCTTTGATCATGACATGCTGTGGCTTGAAATCAAAGGTTATTAAATTCCTTGATCATCACTTGCACGGTTTTTAGTGACTCAGTTATATAATTTTGATCAGAAATTGTTTATTTGCACAAAACAATTCAATAACATCAAAATCAATTTGCACAAAACAGTTTAAAAATAAAGTACAATTAAAAGTTAGAGGAGTGGTATGTCACAGATGGGTTTAATGAGAGCTGTTCTGAACACTGGTTCTCCTGACCCAGATTAGGCATGTTCCATTGACAGACTGCATACTAAGACCAATCCATGTCTGTGAAACAGAATGAGATAATTGTGCGTCTGAGCCTGGATTCCAAAAGCTGATTCAATACAAGAAGCATGACACAGCAAAAGAATGTTTTGTGTGCATGTGATTCTGAGCAAATTAAACTTATCATTTTACTGCTGCTGTACAGTTGCATGCATGTCTGTAAAGGCAACAGCAGAAGCATTAAGACCATCAAAACGGTTCACTACATTCAGAAACAGATTTCTGCTTTATGTGGTCATGCCTTTGCACATCTTTCCAAATCAGGTATGATACCTTTTTTCTCTTTTAAATCAGATGGCATCAGCTTAGTGTATCCAGTCATGAATCTGATAACAGTTCATGCTACGGTTATCTGCTGAGAAAAAGTACGTTTGTAAATATTCAGTTACATGTATTCACATACACAAATACAATATTACATTCTCTATTTACAATGAAAAGGTGCCAAATAAACATATTGCATTCATATTCTGAAACATTATGTCACAGATGGAGTTAACACACATCTACTCTCCATCACACTCTGATGTTGCCAGAGAATCATTAAAAATGGTTTATAAAAGTATGAGATGATTTAAAGCCTACACTAAATAAAAGGCTCAGTCAAAATAGGAGTAAGGTTGAGTAAAACGTGCAAAAACTGCCCACTGCCTACTTCTGTTGAAACGTTTTTTGTACCCATTAATGACTGACTGTCATAAAATACCAATAACTGCAGCTCACTTAAAGCTTCAATCAGGATAAGATTTTTTTTTAAAGAGGTTGGTGGGGTCTGACAATGTTAGCACAACTACTTGTTGTTGTAACATCTTGCTGGTAGGTCTAATTAATGAATTTAGCTTGAACAATAACCACAACATCCATGTCGATGTTTTAAATAAAGTTTAGTTTGCGTCTGCCACAGTGATTCCATATATTTCCCCAGACAACCAAAAAAAGTGCAGTTCATCATTTAGGCAAAGTGTAAACATCTCGCCAAAGAGATATTGCTTAAGAAAGTATGTTACAGCTATTCATTACAAAAAAAGAAAGGAAATCAGAAAAAAAACAATACTGAATAATTATAATGACACTAGAAAAATTAAAATTTTGCCACAATTATCTTTACATCCAGTCTGCACTGGCATCATGTGCGTGTAGCGACATAGAAGCACACACCGACCCAACACTAGGGTTCATCATAATCAAACTGGATTCCAGTTATCAATCTGGTACATGAATAAGAAAAAACAAGACATGAAAGTAAAAAAAAAAGCTGATTAAAAAAAATATAGAAATGCTGACTGATGAGCTGAGCAGGCTGTTGTTAAAGTAAGGAGTGTTGCTGTTGCAGATGATGTCCATGATGTGTGCATCACTGGTGGGCAGGAACAGTGAGAAGGGCTTCTTTCGATAGACGAGAAATATCAACATTCTGTAGAGTCATTTACATATACACATATCAGTCTTAGACACAGTAAGAAAGGCTTAAAGAGAAATAGAAAAAAAGTATATAATGTAAAAGTATATTTGTTTTTGGTACATAAAACCACAAACTTGAGCCTTAAAAGCTGCACACAGCACACCCAAGTAACCATTTTAACTGACAAAAACTGCAAAAGATATTCCACTCAAAGAGTAACTAATAATCTCATTATTATGGTTTTGCATACTAAGTGTAAACAGTCCCAGTCCTTAGGAGAAGGTAGTCCCCTTAGCAAATCTTTCCAGTTGTTCTACTACTGTTCTAATTCACTCTTTTCCACATTTCATTTTAAAGTTCTCTTCTTTTTCTCCAAGAAAAAGTTTAAACCAATGGGGGTATTGGGCATAGCAAAATAGTTACATGGACTGTATGGACTAGTTATATATATGTAAGTTGGACAGGCTTTAGAATAACAAATATCTCACTATACAGATTAAAAAAAACCTTTCCTTGTTAGTATTGGCTTTGTTCCCCATAGAAAATCAGCATGACTACTTTGTGGCCATCTGGTATCCACCACCACAAAAAAAGTTTTACTCATGTTTTACAAGTTAGTTTTGGAACAGTGTTGAGTTCCCTGGGGTACATACCTCAGGTTTGTCCCTGTGGGTGTTCACTGCCTCCACATTGAGATAGATGGACTCTACCTTACATCCTTGTGTAACAGAAAAGGAGTTACTTAGACATTCAAGTAAAAACACCAACAACCTTAGGACTCAAAACTGGCACCAAGAGTTGATTTACTCTCCGATTTAAAACACCACATTCTACACAATTGCAGAGCAGTTACTTTTAATCCAACACAAAACTAGCCTTTGCTATTTTTAGCTATGAAGATGCAAGCCTGAATATTATGAACATCAGACTTAGTGTGATTTCTTGAGCATATATCTGTAGGTGTGTTTGTGTGTGTGTATGTTATGCTGTAAGAGTAAAGGAGAAATACAGGAAATTCTCTCACCATAAGCAACTGGTGTAAGCTTCAGCACAGTGTGTAAGGGGCATTTCAGATAAGGCAACTCTTCTAGAATACAACACACAACAGAAAACATGGTAAATTACCATTCATGATCAAATAATATGTTTAATGCCTGTATTTACAGAAACCAGACCTGGCATGTGCAGGACTCACACTAGGACTTGTTTTGGCTGGGCCATTTACAAAAATGTGGGTTTCATTTCAGACGAGATGTTAGAAAAAGGGTGTTTTAAATGCAGTCAAACCCATGACTTTGAATCCTACCTTCAGCACCCTTTAGGTCACACCACCACCCAAATTTGTTTACCCCACCCCCCACTTGTACTTCGCCCCATGCCCCTCTAAGGGTCTCTGTAAGGCCCTGAACCAGAATATGAACTGTGAAAGATGTATTACAGAAGAAATAAGCAGGAAAGGCAGTCATTATACCTGCACTTTTGTCCAGAAAGTAAGCAAGGAGGCAACGCATGACAGCCTGATGGCAAATGACTAGAACATTCTCTTGCCTCTCCAACTCCATAATCACCGGCTCCAGTCGCTGCACCAGATCCTCATATGACTGCATAGAGAAAGAATGTATTAAATAACCGTTGATTAGACACCATGACCTAACAAGGCTCAACTTGATAGACAAGGTGCACAAACGTTCCTTGCTCCAGCAATCACATTAGGGTAAATGTGTATCCCGTGACTTTAAGGGGTTAGTTCACTGAGGGCCAAAACCTTAAACTGATTCAGTATCATAGTTCACGGATTCTCAAATACCAGCAAATGATGCTATAGGCATTATTTTTTTCAAGAAAGTGAACCAGAAACTCCAGGGTAAAATTTACCTCTCCTTTAGGGTAGCGGTATCGGTACTTGTCCTGGTCACGCAAAGCAAACTCTAGGGGATAATGTTCCTGAATCTCTTCATACATCATCTCCTCACACACTCCCTACAGGCAATAGCAGAACACAGCACAGGTCAGAACAAATCCCTCTTGAGGTTTCATTTTTTGTTACCGTTTAATAAGCACATTTCAGATATGCTAAGATATGCTCAGTTTGCTAAGTCAGTTTTTCATTTATTTACAGTGATGTGTTCTATACAGGAAACGCCTGTGGCCTCTTTGCTGAAATCAGTCCCTTACACAATCACCATAAACATGCAAAGTTACAAGCTAAGAGGCCACCATAACACTCAAACACACAAACACACACACATATATATACATACATACACTTACAGCATCAATTTCATTTAGAGCTTTCCACTGTTCATACTGCACCCCCAGAGCCTCAGCTGTCTGGATGGTTCTTTTCATTTGACTCGTCCAAACTTTCAGATCTTTTATATTCTGTTCCTGAATGAATTTACCCAGACAAAGTGCAAACTGGCAGAGAAAAAAAAAAAGAGAGAAAAAAAAGTCTGCATGAGGAAAACACATCTGGAAAAAAACTGCAACACAACTGAAATAAATATCCAGCCTAGGAGTAATAAAACATAAAATATGACGACATTTACAGAGAGCTGGTTCCAGCAGGGTAAAGGCTAAATGCCACTTCACCCTATTTAGTTTCAGTTCTGCCCCTCTCGCTGTCCAGCTCCTGCTGATATAAGATCTAACCTATCAGACTGAGAAGTATTTAGGGCCCAAACCATTAAGCGATATTACAACAGGTAATATTTTGAAATCAGTTCTGTATATGATTAGAAGCCAATGTAAGGACCCGAGATTTTTCAGCAGTGTGCTTTCTTTTTTGTTATTTGTTAGAATTCTAGCTTTTTCATTTTAATAAGCTGTGGCTATCAAATGATCTTTTTGAGCAGGCCAATAAGAAAACACAACAACAGTCAACTTTAGCTATGTTCTCGAGATGGCAGATAGCTGCTTTAGTTATATTAATGTGGTCACTGAAACTAAGAACCCCATTAATGAATACACCAAGAATTTAAGCCTTGGTTAAGCACTAGACTAGGTACTAAAGAGCTAGACAGATCTTGGACAAGGTGTAAAAAAGAGAATGGACCTTTGTTAGACTATGGACATTTTCTTTGATTCATTGATGCCAACAGACACAAAATAACCCCATCTTCTTAAGTACATCCCGAACCACCTTAAGACTGTTCCTGAGATCCTGAACCAATTTTTGCAAAGATATCTAGTAGCACCCAGACTATTTTTTTAAACCAGTCTTACCTAAATCTTACAAATGGCATTTAATACCTTTATGAAAGCTGTTAAGAATTACTGTGTGTATGAATGCTTGACTGAAATTTGTCTGGTCTATAACTATAAAGTGTGGAGGTATCCAGGTTTTTCCTCTTCTTTTCATACACCCACCTCTTTGCCACGAGGTGACAGGCCCGAGTCCCCACCAATGCGTCCCCTGATGTTTAGCTCACTCTCTCCATGGCGACAGAGGTAGATGGACCGTGGAGTGATGTGAATATTCATCAAGTAGTAGACAATGCGGCTCTGAATATGATCCACGACTCTATTCACTAAATAACGTCGCCCCACATCCATAACCTTTATGTAAGACAGTTGCCTATCAAAGACAATGGACACAATAAAAAAAAACAGGTAAATCAACAAAACTAATATACATTGTTTAGTTATAGTTTTTACCCACAAGGTATTGTCTGTAAACATTTCAAACATCCAGAAGACACCCAAAACCACTTCCAGTAAAAGATTGGCCACAGCAAATAAAATGTCCTACCTGTCCAAGACCTCATGCAATGGCTGATAGGAGTTTTCATAACATTTGATCCTCTTCATAAAGTCCTGAATGGCCTCTTCAGTGTTACAGTCAACATAATCTGGGCTACCCAACTTCACCTGCTGCTCAAACAAACAAACACCTTGAGAATTTCACACTGAATTTCAATGTTTAACTAACTTCACCTACAGAGTCCTCTAGTTTTAATAGGGCAAATGGCAACCCTCTCAGCACAGAAAGTACAGACTTACTACAATGTTCTGGGCAATGACTTCAGGGTCTTCACACACAGACTCAACAAAAAACACCTGCCAGAATGAAAGACAAGAGGTTTTTTAAGGAACTCAAAGGCTTCAACGGGCACTTAAGAATCACACCTG
>JBBIGB010000109.1:13199852-13213050 GCA_037577075.1 Alestopetersius hilgendorfi
ATTGTTTTGCTGTAGTGTGTAATGATGTGTATAGTGTTTACATTTTTGAAAGCTTCGAGCTGCTCTTTTGGTGTGAAAGTTTGAGTTTTGAAGTGAGAAGGTGTGGTTGTGTTTATGTAGCTTTAGAAAATGTTGTTGTGTTTAGACATTGGGGAACATGGAGGAAACGTTTGTGAAATGTGTTTTAGCATTTGAGAAAAACTGTAATAGAGGCATTTTCCCCTTTTGGTGTAATAGACTCCACTCTCTTGGTAAGGGTTTGCACAAGATGTTGGAACACTGCTGTAAGGATTTGATTGCATTCAGCCACAAGAACATTACTGAGGTCAGGTACCGATTGATTAGATGCTAAACATTGACAGTCAGTTGCTGGTGGGCTTTATACCTCTGCTTGGCACTAGACATCATGACCTCAGGTTTAAATCTAGAAACTCTAGAAACTCAAAACCTTGATGCCCAGACGTATTCAAGCTATTTTGAAAAGAATGAGATGCTGCATTACATTTGAATATGGCTCATTTTGTGCATACATTTGTAAAATCTCTCCGTTTTAAACATTTGCGATGTTATCTATGTTTCGTTGTTTTCCTTGAATTCAAATTTAAAGAACATCCCAAACATTTCCAGAATTCAGGGTGCATAAACTGGATGTACACAATAAAACACTTATGTCAACAAAAAATAAATTCATTAATTATTAGGGGTGTCTAGATACATATGGACATACATACACATGCGTAACAATTTGAACACTTCATAAAAATTCCATCTGGTGCCGATATCATGGATGGACTGTGATGTTATTGCTTCCTTTTAGTGCCTTTTAAATCCTCACCCAGCTGATATGGTGTTCTGCAAACACACAAGCATGTTTGTCATATTACTATATTTGTGTGGACATTCTGCTGACTTATGTAAGACTGTATTTGAGCAATCCTACACCTACCCAACCCCAATCCTAACCTCAGCAACCAAAAGGCAATCAACAAATTTTCCAGTCATTATGTGGAAATTTGGGCCTCACAAACACACACACACTTTGTCACAAGCCATTTATTCATTTCAGAAAGCAAAAAATGAATGGCATAGTACACAATGCGTGTGTTCACTGCAAATCCCTTTAGGTTGCGTTAGTGCTGGTCTACATACTTTGCCCCATCAGCATTCTGGTGAACTTTGCTCAAGGAGAGAAGAATGGCATGTTCAAGCTCACAGCCAAGGCTAAAGAACTCTTTCCAGGAAAGAATAAACTCTCTGTCCCCTCTCTTCTGTATCATAACATCAGCTCTATTGATTTTTCTCCCATTTTTCTTTGTCTCTCCATCTCTCTTCTGTGTCCTTGTTATCTCTGTTTTTCAGTCATTCAGTGACAGATGACAGATGGAATCAATAAAACAGCAGTGCTGTCCCACTGCCTGCGTAATCACTTACTCTCTACACCGTCATCACTGCTCACATACTGAGATATTATGGATTTTACCCTCAAGTGCAGATATATATATATACATATTAGGGCTGCACAATATATCGCAATTTTACCATCATCGCGATACCAACATGCGCAATTTACATATCGCGAAAGACTGACTGAACTGCAATAAATGGTGTTTTTCCAAAACTCTTTACTCAGTGACACAGAGAAGAGGGCAAAAAAACCACTGGGCAGTTTCTTCATTTTCTGTGCTCCTGTTATAGATTTAGCTATTTTCTTCTGGCTAAGAACTTACTATTATTTGAATTATGCTTACATTTATTTAAGATTTAAAATTATGAAAATAAGGAAGTTCTAGTCTAGATACTCTTTTATGATTAATTTCCACCAGGATCAGTATAGTATGTTAAAAAAATAGAAACAATTGATCCTACTACTGGTAACTATAGGCTCTGCTACTCATCATTTCTAGTTAAGTCTGCGTACTTCTGCCTCTTACATACTGTCATCCCCTTAATGATATTTTTTTTAACTCTCTCTTGCTATTTGTGGTAGACAAGAGGAAGAATGGTTCCCATTTTCAGTATTAGTTCCTCCAAAAGTTTCATCCTCCAGCTTTAGGGAGTTTTTCCTTGCCTGTGTCAGTCCTCGCTTGCTCACTGAGGCACTTGGATTCTGTATAGCTGCTTTGCTACAACATCAGTAGTAAAAAGTGTTATTTCAATACATTTCCAGTGCTGATATAAAAGATGTTGCCATTGGTCGGGAATATTTGAAATAGCAAACATAGTGAAGGTTCCTGAAGAGCATTCTGAGGTTCCCAGGGTCAACATTCTTAATCAACATAAAAATGCACAAAGCTAAAGATCTGCAGCAAAGACCTTGAACATCCCAGTCAATACATTTTTAATTATAAAGATAGTATGCTTAAAGCCAGCAGTCACATGAAACAAGTTGCAGAACGATCTGAAAGAAGGAGAAACAATAATTATATAGAGAACAATACTATACAAGTACTAAATTGCACTGCAATTTCCATTCATAAACCCCACAAAAAACACCACCTACATAAAATGCCCACAAGCCTTTACACAGAAACTCTGACATAAATTGATATGTCTGGGGGAAGGAAGGTTAAGCGTGTGATCGCAAAAAACATACCAACAGTGAGGAATAGAGATGGAAGCATCATGATATGGGTCTGCTTCTCTGCCAAAAGTATTTGGGTTTTAAACATCATTGAATAAATGTTTACTGGGAGATGTTACAGGGCAATATGCCAGGGGGCAAAAGAATAACAGCCCCAAACATACAGCCTTAATAAGCTTGGCCTAGTTAATCTCCTGATTTTAATCCCATTTTTTTCAATAATTTTGAAATTGCATGTTCATTACAGTGACCCTAGTAACCTTAAATAAATGAAGGCTGATTGCCAAAAGTAACAGGCTAGAATTGAACCACAATCATGCAATAAACATATTATTTTCTACCACAGACATTTTAAAGCTGCAACTGCGGACACGAAAGCAGCCATATTATTGATGTTATTGAGGTGTCTAATGTACAATGACAAAAGACATTTGTGGAAATTTAAAATGACTACATGCACTGGAAGTGTAGTAAATAACAAAAATAAATGTGAATACTGGTTCCGCATCCACGGGCCAGTGCATTCCGTGCAATAATAACACACTCTAACTGAAGAAAATGATTGTAAAGCTTAAATAATCCACTGATGTGGGTAAGGTAATTTTAGGTGGTTGCTATGTTATTTTTGGTGACCAGGGGGATTGCCAAGGAGTTGCTAGATCAACTTTTTAATTTTATTTATTAAATACAGCACCAGCTAGAATATCTATTACATGAGGAGAACGAGCAATTCCTATGTTATTCCAGATTGTTGCTAGAGTGTTGCTACTTGGTTTCTATTTCATCCCAAGTGGTTGCTAAGGTGATGCTAACTGGATGTTATGGTAACTCTAGCAGTTCCTGAGGAGCAACTAGGTGCTTGCTTTGGTATCCCAGGTGTTTGCTCTGGTATTGCTAAGGGGTTGCAATGGTATCTCACAATGTTGCTGGAGTGTTGCCAGGTGGTTACTATGGTATAACAGGTGTTTGAAATGGTGTTGCTGCCAGGATACAACCTTTTTTGGTGTTTGCTAAGGTGTTGCTAACCAGTTGATATGACTAACTACTAACTGGTTGCTCTGGTCTCTCATGTGGTTGTTAATGTATTTATATCATAGTGAGGTAAGAGGACACAATTTTTAGAGACATAGTCACATCTTTCCTTTTAACAGAAATAAATAATATTTTCAGTAAAAAGGTTTGTTCAAGCATACCTTTCCCAATTAGAATATGTTTAATGTCAATACATCAAAAACTGCAGCACAAGTTACAAATATCCATCATATTCATCTGATAAAAGCTTGTCCCCTAAATTGTCCTGCAGTTTCAAATGTGAAATCAGCTTCTTTTGCACACAAAGCTTTTGTAGTCTCCACAGATAATGCTTTGCTGGTAGAATGAAATGTAGCCACACATGGGCCTATGCTGAAGTAAGCATGCTCAATGCAAGGCGTTGGCTTAAGGGTGTTGAAAGCCCTCAGTATCGGGCTGTGGAGCAGTGGACCAGTATTCTCTGTAATGACAGAGCAAAACCCAAAACCTTTGTCATGACTTGGAATAGCATTTGTGTCCAGATCTACTTTAACCACCCATCCACTACTACTTCCAAATGTGCTTGATTTTTCTAGTTATTGGTGATTACATGTTAAAAAAAAACAAAAACAAAAATTTGCAGGATAAAGTCACAAATATGTACCGACTATTTCAAACTAGGACAGTAAATGAGGAAGACGATAAATGGGTTGTATAACCACAGTGATAGCAGCAGAAAATTATGACTAAGTTCAGAGGTCAATAGCGCAAAAGAGGTCGCTCCAGACTGCATGTTGGATTACTTATGAGCGGCACAGCTCACTTTACAACTTCATTATAGGTTATATAGACAATAAATGTTATCTGTGGAGTATAGAATCTACAGGGCTTCTACTGACAATAAAAAATGTATTATCCCAACGTGTACTGTGCATGTGTGTTTGTGTGTGTATGAGAGAGGTGTGAGAGTGTGTTTGCTAAAAGAATAGTTCCATGAAATATGGCCTACTTAACTAAAAACAAAAAGAGAGCAGAGGCAACTATTTTATTTCTTTAATCTGCACGCATGAGAGCCCAAACTTCTGTTGTTTGTGGAATCCCAATAAATATTTTAATTACTGAATAATAAACCCAGTTGCAAGGAAGGTCAAATAGAGGGAATGATGGTCACTCTATACTATTTCTTGTGAAAAATGTCTTTATTTTTCCAGGATGCATCCCAAAAATGTCATTTGTGTCTCTGGGTTTGTGAGTTGACCAGGTTTTTCCAAGCTTTCCGATCCCCAGTTGGCTAAAAATACTGAGACTGTTGCCATAGCAATCCATCACTATTACAAAACCAATTCCCATGGCAACAACGGAGGAAAGAGGATTGTAGGGCAGCTGGAAAAATGTTAAATTACACACATACACACACACAAACACACACAGTCAGTTCAAATGTGGCAAATCCATTTTGCTTTTTCCTCTGATTACTTTTAGCAAGAGGCAGCGAAAACAATGTGAAAATCCTGCAGAATATTTTCTTGAATTAAACCAAAAAGAGTGTACTTTACTTGTATACTCACCAAAATGGTTATGTATTTTAATGGTTGAAGTACATTATCAAGTTATTTTAGCTACACATCATTCATGGGGGTCCAATAAACAAATTAGGCCACCACAGTTCAGCTGTCTTGCATAAATGAGCAGCAGTTATGTCACTGAATTACAGTTCAGACCATGAGAGCCAGACTGTAGTCATTCAAAGGTTTAGCCGCACTTAGCATTTTCTGCTCTGAGGTGTTTCAGCTCAGGAAGTGCTGAGGGGAGTGAAGCATCAGCTGCTGCTGAATTAGGATTAATTGGAGATGTTCAATTGAAGTACAGAAAACACTAAAGTGCAGAACTGGAGCTTCCAAGCCCCAGTATTAAACATGTACTGAAAGTAGTGAATGGACTGAAAGGAATCAGGACTGGATTACTTAACATCTGGCGAGGTCTTCATTGACTGGGGCATAAATCTGCACTATATAGTTTAGTGGGCTGGATTAGTTCTGAATAGATTTTATTTTTAATTCAGCATCTTTAATTCCTATTACACACACACACACACACACACACACACACACACACACACAGGCATGGGACACAAACATACGTGCACTCTCACAGGCATAGCGCACAGGCATGTTGTTTGCTTCAGTGCTTGCTGTGTTGTATTACAGCAGTAATATGGCATCTTTTTGACTGTGTAAAGCACTGTGTGCACTAAATGACTGAAGCAGATTCTTTGTTTATTTGTTATATAATCCCTATTTAGAATGCTGTCAAAATTCTCCACAATACCATGCCTTAGACTTCCAGCTATATGCAGCTATATGCAGAGAGGCCAGAGGTGACCAGAGAAATGATTGTTGCTTTATCATTTGCATGGATGAAATGAAAGTTCAGAATTATGACACTTTGTTAGGCACCTATGCTATAAATAATCCACCATCATTCACACACGCACATAGACACCCACATACAGTGTCAAAAAGGCAAATTGAGGAGTAACACTGAGTGCATCACAACTGTGAGAAATGCCTGAGTAAAGCGGTAAATCAACCTTTTTAACCTGCATGTTGCCAACCAGACTTTCTGACTCCGATGAAATAATTTTGTACCTAGTTCCTGGCAGCCTCACCTTATTTACCAGTTAAATATTACTGTAAACTGCTGTTGTGTACTGTAGACTGATGGCAGGGTGTATGTGCTAACATGGCTGATCAGAAATGAGGTTTTTCCTTGTGGGTGGTTTTCTGTTTGAGGCTTTGGAAACCTAATCCACAGGTTTATCCAGGAAATATGAGTGCTAGAGCAGCTGAGGCAGTCACAGACTGGCCTTCTGAGGCCGTACGAGGATAAACACACACATGCACATACACACACAAAGGTTTTATAGTGTGTTCTGTGATCACCAAAGGTCACTTATTTTACAAAACATAGCAAACCACTTCAGCAAAACAAGTCTTAAATTCCCACTCTTCTCAATCACACACACACACACACTTACGCACAAATGCATTCACAAAGAACCAGCTTACAAAGTGCTTCCCAAAAGCTCTCAGTGAGAGGCTGAGTAAATCCTTAATATGCCTGCCTAAGCTCAGCCAAGGCAACACTATATGACGCAGGTTCAGCACAATAGCAAATACAGCACAGCCTACTCCCACCACATTCAGCTTTCTAATTGGATTTGGTCCAGTTGCCCTGGCTGCACTTTTGGTTCTCACACATGTCAGGGAAACATCTTTGCTCATGATGTAAAGTAATTAATGTACATGCCAATTGTCCGGTATATGGTCAGTAGCCACTAGAAGCCGTTCTTATCTTCAAGTTCTTATTTTGTTTTAGTTGAAGCGATTAGGTGTTGCGATCTGTTCAGTTTAGTTCTGCTTGTATTTAAGAGTTTTGTTTTGTGGTACCAGTGTCAGTCCATCCTCTTTTTTGAATTGAGTGTCTGTTGGGGTTCTTTTGTTTGTGTGTAGGCCCTCATGCCTTTTTTGTTTGTCTTTTAAAAATATAGTAAGCCATGGAAACCTGCAGCTGCATCTCCGCCCCTTGGCTCCCCAGCATGACACCAATGGACTGAACATAGATTTAGCTCATTATGTACACTTTTTATCACCAATAGTATGTAGGAAGAAATGGTCAAACTGACATTAAACCTAAATTAAATTACAGGTCTAATCACCCACAGGATTATTTGACACCAAAAAAATAAATCAACATTTTAGTATGATGTGTGTGTCTGCTTTCTCGCAACTAACTGGTTGGAATGAGGAAGGCAGGCTGGCAGAGCCACTCGGGGTGAGTTTTGGAGCTTAGCCTGATTCTGTAGGTGTTTTCGTGGCTGTTGAGTGAGAAAAAGCGTCTCGTTCAGATCCGTGGAACAGGGGCAGATCTCTCCTCTCTGGACTGGCAAAAAGTCGAGGGCATGGGCCGTGAAGTTGAGGGGCAGGGCAGGCAGTAACAGAAGCGCTGAGATCAGATCTGCTCTGATTGAATTTTGATTGGTGCAGAAGTGAGGCTCCGCAGACCGACATGAAACCTATTTTAAAACATCATTATTTTTCTTTTTAAGGTTTTGCCATTCCTGAGTGTTGGTACTTATACATAATACAGATACATGATACATAATACAGATACACAATGTAACGTGAATATAATAAATATTTTCCATTACATTTGAATCATGTAATCTAAGTGGAGTGTTTAGGAAAATGTCAATAGTAACTATATTTCAGGGAAGGGCTGAGGGTTAAAACAGAGATGCAATCATGGCTGATGATTATTTGAGATGCCATTAGGATTTTGAGCAGGGCAAAGTACTGTTAATGTGTCTAAAATGAAGAAGGTGGCGCCACTATATTATGAGTTATTATAATTCACAATTTGCAGGCAGAACCCACAATTATGATTGTTCACTACACAATGTGTTTGTGTTGTGTGATCCAGCTACTCAAATGTTAGTTGAACTGGTATAGAGATACAGCTCACTCACAGAATTTCAAAGGTATAATTTCTGCAATGTTTACCACACCCAAAGCAGAGTTCTTTTTATTTAAGAGTGTTGGAACACAGAAATAAACAGTGAAAACTGCAACATAAGGACTGGTTCTTATAAATAACATCACAAAAGTACAGTGGGATGGAATGTCACATAATCCATTCAAGTTCACCTTTTCACGTTTAGTAGAAATTGCCTAAGCAATAAATAAAGTTCCGTTGAACACAACTATGGAATGAAGCGGAGAAAAAAACAACCAAAAGTTGAAAAAATGGTGATGTCAGTCCCAGGAGATTCATCAAAAATGATGTCCATGCAAACTTCTAACCTACAGATCTCCTTCATTCCCTTCATGATCTTAGTATGAGTTTCTTCCCTTAGGTATTTATTTCTCTTGGTCTTGTTAGATTTGTAAAGCACCTTAATGTCTACATGTGTATTATTCAGCATCATAATGGCTTATTTATTTTTGTGCTACTAAGATAATGTCTTTTGACACCAGCAACCCAGCCAGGTGCCAATGAGAATTGAACAATTTCATCGTCAGTTCTCCTGGAGTGTCTCTTCCTCTCACAGAATTCACAAGCCTACTGAACTCTCGACTCTTAAACACACAAAGAGAGAGGGAATAAATGAAAATGCAGCAAGAAGAAAGAGCCCACACTTGGGACTCCACCCTTCCATCGCACAGAGCGGAAAACAGTTGGAGATGAGACGGACCACACTTTTTAGTGAGACATATCTCAGAACAAACCAAAGTGTGAGAAGTTCAGTCCCGTCAGCTCCTGAGGGCCATGGAGGGATTTGAGGATTGAACACTGATCCTTGACCCTGTGGCCACTCCTTACGTTGCGGGGTGAGCGGAACATAGCCTTCAACCCTGCTACCATCATCAGGGCATCCAGTGTAAGCCTGGCATGGCAGTTGGCTTAAAAACACAACACCTGCATGTGCTTAATCATTGCTGTGCTCCTCTAGTTGGGACAAAATGCTGATGAGGTTCTGAAGGCCGAAGATATAGCCGCTGTCTCCGCCCTCATGAATCACACTGTCTTCTCTGTAATCACGACAGGTTGTGTGAGCAAAGTCGATCATTCTCACATCCACCAGTGGTGAGCCTAATCCTGAACTGTCTCGACTCTGAGAGCGCCCACCATATGCCCCTTCTTCCTCGTCATCCTCATCCTCATCATCCTCCTCATCCTCCTCCTCTCCGCCACGAGAGGGGCGGGGCCTGGTAGGGGCAGGGGGCGGTGCTCCATCATAGATGATCAGAAGAGAAGAAGAAAAGAAGCGATAGCTCTCGCATGCTTCCAGAACTGCTCGCATCTCTTTGAGCCTCTGGAGAACTGGAGAGAGGAGATCTCTGCGCAAAATCCGTCCATCACTGAAGAACTGGCACAGAGCTTCCTTAAAGCCAGCAAGACTCAACTTCCGCCCGTGATACTTATTCATGTAAATCAGCTGTCCTGTCACACTGTGATAAACCTGCAGACAGAGAGAGGTTTCTTGATATGTAACCTATTAACCAGTAACACATGAAATATATTAGATTCTTATTCGAATATATTATTCAATAAATCATACATTTAAATGACGTTTGAATACATTTGAAAAAAAAGTACAGACATTAAGCTCTACATATTTTGTAAATATTATTGTTTTTACAGATAGTGTATTATCATTGCAATATTATAAGATGGTAATATTGCAAAACTGAACTACTGAGTTGAAGTATCACCTTTTTCATACTGAATGAAAATGCAGTTGCATGTGTTTGCGTGAATCGGTTTGCATGTTCTGTGTTACCTGCATCCCACAGAGACGAACTCCTATTGAGGAGGAAGTGCTTTGCTGACATTTGCGTATTTGATTGGCTTTCTTCTCTTCTGAGGCATCGTCCCCATGTTGCCGGGTGCCCATCTTCAGGTCCAAAACACACGGAACCCGATATCGCCATGTGAGATTCTCCAACAGAATAAACTCTAATAGGAGTCATGGGTTAAGGAAATTACAATGAACATTTTAACATGATTTTTAGACAAGGGCTTGTGGGACCTCACTTTGGCCCTGCTCTTTTTGCTCACTGGGGTTAAATTTAGAAAATTATTATATATATTATTATATATATGTAATTATACATGTCCCACATCTTGACAGTGTATACAAAATTTCTCTGGGTGTGTATACAGTAAATTCACAGCTATAAAGGATACTGTGCTGGTTTCTGTGTTTGGAGTTCTCCTTCATCCTCTGGAGATGCTGCTGGTGGCACTGCAGACTCCATGGGTTATGTTTAATCTGGGACGCTACATTCCCTTTCTCCAGGCTGTAGTACAACACCTCTGCCTTATCCTCACGATTACTGCAGAGCCAGAGAGAAAATGTAACAATGTGTAAGATGAGCAGAATTACAACTGTGTAAAACCATGAGTACAGACTGTGTGCAAATAAATGCAATATACCTCTTGCTCTTCTCCTCTTTGCGGCTCTGTCTAGATCTCTCATTCTCCAGCAGGGCGGATGGCTTCTTCTTACCCCATTTCAGTACCTTGTTTTTGGGTTCACCATCAGCTAAGGGTTCCTTATTCTCTATATCAGACGGATCACTGTGTAAAGGATATGCTATCAAACACAGGTTCCCCTCCTCGTCCTCCTCAAAACTCACTGATACCACCCCTATAGAAAAGGCGAGAGAAAGAGAAAAGGTTGATTACAATCATCACGAAATTTAAGATACACATGAGGGATCTAACAACAGGGTAATTCTCATTTTGAAGAATGTCTTACCCATTCACACTTACAAAAACCACAGACATGAACAGATAAAGAGAAAGTGAAAAATATGTAGATTAAAACCTTAAAGTATAAAAAAGACAAAACATGACAGGAGAGTTTAGAATGAAATTCAGAATACCTTTATTCAATTTTAATACAATATCAAATTACACATCAACTATCACACATAAATATGCTCCACAGCCAAGTATTAAACAGATGACAATTATGTCAGTTTTACAAAAAATGTTTCTCTTTTTCCAATTATTATAAACCTCTTCTTTAAAATAAAAAAGAATTCACTGGAAACCAAAGCAGAACACAACCAATTATGTGCCCTATGGCTGTCACACACTCTTACAACATGGCTCTTTTGGATAATTTACAATGTGTGCCTCATGGCAGCCATAAATGGAAACCCCCTTAACCTCAGAGCCTTATGGAGAGGAGAAAAAGAGCAGGACAGGGTTTCAAAGCTGCCACAAATTTTTGAAAAAAGATCATTTCAAATGACACAAAATGATTGTGAAAAACACAACACATGTACGCAGACAAAGTGGTACAGTAAGACCCTGGGGCTCCTGCTCTCTGCAGTCAGGGCAGTGATGTCACAAGCTGTGACATCACTGCTTTGCACCAGCGCGCACACTGCTGTACATTCAGCTGCTGAGTCAGAAAATGTGTGCGTGTGTGAGAGAGAGAGTATTGTATTTTATAATATCTTTATTTTATTTTGCACCCATGACCCTTGAGAAGTAGCTACGGTTCACTGGTTGTGTGCGAGAGATTGAGCAAGAGAGAGAGAGAGAGAGAGAGAGAGAGAGAGAGAGAGAGTGAGCAAGAGAGAGAGAGAGAGAGACAGACTGTGTACTGCATTCTTTCCTGCTAGTTGACTTCATTCCGAATGGACCTTTTTTTAGGCTGACCATACATTGCCACAGAGTCAAAGATACTGCCGACAGACACCGCCAACACCTTCCGTTCATCACACGCACACTGGGAATGACGCCAGTGTGTGTGCGAGGGAGAGTACATATAAATATACTAACGATAAAGAGTACTGGACATGATAGTCCATTGGAAACTAATAACATAAATCTGCATCATCATGACAAGTGTGTGTGTGCGCGTGTGTGTGTGTGTGTGTCTATGTGTGTTTGAATGAAACAGAACAGGCCCTACAATGATTGGTGCCTACTTACTACATAAACTATTTACTGGAATAAACATTCAAAAAAATACTACACAATATATAATATCAGAACCACAGAATAGAGACATAGTGTGAACAGATAAATAAACAGGAAGACCAGGAGAGAAAGGGGCACACGCAGAAAGAGTACAGAAGTAAAGTAGCACACAGACGTTTAATGGTGGCAGTGTGTGTTGAGGTGGCAAGGTGTACCTACCTTTGTACTGGGGTGTGAATTTGCGGATCTCAGGTGGAAGGCTCTTGTAGAACTGGTGTTCACGGGGAATTAGAGGCTTGCAAATGGTCTGCTCCCCGAAACGCAACACACATGAATGGCCCCCAACCTGATGGACAAATGGTTCCAGCATCACTCCTCCCTTCATCGACCCTTTTCCTGGGTACCTACACCCCTCCATCAGCGCTTCTAAAGCTGGACTCATCCTCTAGGTACATCCGGCCTTCTACAGATGTTGCTTTCTCTTCCTCTCTTTCACTCAGTCGCTCCTTTTTCTCCCAGGGCCTCTGCTGCTCAAACACAAAGGGCCAGGGCTAGTTGTTCGAGAGAAATGAGAAAAGAAAAATCCTTTAACTTCTCTCTCCTTCTAGTTAGAGGAGAGAATAAACAGTAGTCCAGCAGGCAGGGATCAAGGTTTTTTGTTGAATGGTAGAGAAATTCTATGAAGACTCAGACTGCCTGTAAAGTCTGTGTCGCTGGCTCTGCTCTGACTGAGCAGTCTGTTCTAGGTAGGGAGAAAAATATCACAACAAGCCCCATAGCTCCTCCCTGTTCTCACAGAACAGCCAATCAAAGACAGGCAGCTGTTGTCGGGTGGGAAACAAGTGAGAATAGGGAACTGAACAAACAAAGGGAAGAAGGGGGGAGGGAGGGGGAATAACAAAGAGAAGGAAGGAAAAAGAAAGTGCAAGGTTGCTCTCAGCTGTTTCTCTTCCAGGACTTAATTCCTTATTAATCTGGCAGATGGGAAGAGAGAGAGAGAGAGAGAGAGAGAGGGGGGGGGGGGGGGGGGGGTTGGTCTCTTAAAACTTTCAACTTTCCTTTTCGCCTGAAAATGGGAAGGGTTTCCAATAAAAACATGTTACA
>JBBIGB010000109.1:13228687-13239051 GCA_037577075.1 Alestopetersius hilgendorfi
AGCCTGGTACGCGCGCGCGCACACACACGCACGCACACGCACACACACACACATATACACACAGACACACACACACAAACGCACGGTCAGCTGCGCTGCTCTCAAACGAAGAAGCACGTGGACATGCACACACGCACACGCACGCGTAAACACAAACACACACGCATGTATTCCTATCTTTATGGGTCGTTTTCATTCATGCCTTGTCCTGAATGTTTTTTCTCTCGTTCTGTTGGCGTGTAGCTACGCCACACAGATAAATGCATAAAAAATTAATGTCAAAGCCAGATTATTTCTTAACGGAGTATTTTAATCTGATCACTTCAGAACGGAGCACATGGTGGAGACTGGTCTACATGTAATTTATATGTTGTTGCTGTCCAAGACAAATCTTCATGATTTTCCTGTATTATGTGAACACAGCAGCTACCTTTTACACTGTATGGAGCTTTTAGGGTGAATAAAGTGACGGTCCAAAATGACTTGTTTTGCTTTACAGCCTTTAAATGTCAACCTTTTGTAAGAACATGGGTTTTTTTAAGGGGGGGGGGCGGCGTGAGGCAGCAAATAACTAGTATTCATGAATGAACACCTGGCAATGTGACTGATTGTTTAATTTGCTAGCTGCAATCTTGACAGAATACTGTGGAGACAATCACCATTGCCTTGTGAGCAAGAAAGGCTCAGTTGTTTTTATGTGGGCCCACTGAGAGTTACAGTCAAATTTAAGTTTGCTGGACTTTCACTTCGAGACAGTCAGTGCATTGTCATTACTTGTGGCAATGTAATTCTTTTTTGTTGCGAAGGTGTGAGGTTATCTCACTGTAATAACATTGAATGCGCTTTCATTTTGCCACCATGTGTAACCACTCTTTCACACTGCCCACGAGGTGGAACGGATTTCTGTGAGCACAGTCTGTGCAGGGAAAGAGACCTTATCTCACACACCCCCTGAGTGTTTCTTCAGAAGGGAGTGTTACAGCTGGGCTTTCAGCTTTACTGAAGCAGTTCACATCCACGGCTGCAAGAGAGATATGGCCATTTATTTGAACCAAAAGGTTAAGCACATCTAAATGCCTGAAAGAAAGAGTTTCTGACTCCTGGGAGTAACACAAACACAGTTTGACTCTTACTTACTGTTTCTGTTCATAGGTTTATCTGCTTGGTGACATAGAGAAGCAAAAAAAAGCTACTGACAGAACAGAGGTCTGTCTATATTTATACGATTCATAAAATGATGAATGTGTTTCAAACCTAAGAGTAACTTAAGTCCGGCTGAGTGTCGACAACATGCAGGCCCACACAGTCCTGCTGAACAACTACAGTACTCTCTGCCCTACATTTCCCAGACAATTCTCATAGGTAGCTAAGTCAAAAATAGTTATTTTAATAGAGTATGACATGGAAAAGAAACCGCTGCCATCTGCAATGACTCAGGACTCAGAGGCATGACACTTATGTGAAAGAACATTTCAAAGGATTCAGGCAAAGTAATCATCAAAAATGTAATGGTAATCTGCAGAAATTGTCTGCTGTTTGTTTGTGAGTTTGTCAGTGTTAGACAAAATTCCCGCTCGCAAGCAGACTCTGGAACGAAGAGATGAAATGCTTATGATGACGAATCCAAATGAATACATATGAGTAGATATGCATATGAAAATTGTCTTTGAGTGACAGCTCTGGGGTACTAGCCTAATTATTCTAATGCATTGCAATGAGACGGGAGCAAGTCATTTCTAACAGAGCTAACATAATGTGTAAATAGGGCAGGGACATTAATCATTTAATAAATGGAGAGAGACAGAGAGTGAAAGAGATAACACTGAAAACAAAGAGATGATAAAATGTTCAGTTTCTGTCTTCGGTGCTGTTAGATTTGAAACATGATGTCAGATCACAAAGGAAGGAATTGTAACAAATATAGCAAACACATGTTGACCGAATGCTGATGTGCGCGCCACACAAAAATGCCCACACATTTACGGCATTTATCAGACGCTTTTATCCAAAGCGACTTCCATTCCCTAACTGCAGACGACAGTCTCCCTGGAGCACCTTGGGGTTAAGGGTCTTGCTCACGAACCCAGTGGTGGTGTGCTGAAGGTAGGATTCGAACAATGGCAAGGCAATGCAGTAGGTAGGGTGGTTTGGTGAAGTCACTGGCTGCTTGTTTACTTTAAAACTGTGCGGAATAGCTTATGTTACTAACAAACAATAGAAAATAATAGTGACAATAGTATCTTAAAATACACTACCAAAACTTCTCTCAAATCACATCTATTATGGTATTACAGGCTAGTCCATATAGTTAAGGAATATGATTTGCTATGTGCTAAAAGTAAAACTGCCCGCTAAACCACATCCACAAGAGCTGGATGCAGTTTGGATATGCTGATGAAGTTTAGATCATGTATTTTTAAGGAAGTGGTTATGTACGTGATTGCTGAGTTCTAGTGTTTGTGGAATGATTAGCTTCTCAGCTGCAGTTTTAAACTGAATAACCAACATAGGTGACATTAATGGAGAAGTTTGGTGTTAAATGGACCTGGGGTGTATTGAATCATGATAACGAAAATGAACTTTTGTTGAGTAGCCCATCTTCATTCACCCTCCGCATTCCGAAACACAGTGCTTTTAGCCTATGCTAACCTCAAGGCAGATACATCGCAGCATGAACAAACAGGTGGGAAAGGGCAACAGACTGCAAAATGAATTCTGTGGAAACTCCTGTTGCACCAACTTCAATCTACAGCTAATGGGAGTATTCACGTGACTAATCAGCAGTAGTTTCATTCAGGCTTGTCAGTTTCAAGATGGCGGCAACCAGAAAATTCCCTGAATTCTTTTTAATAAGCTACCTGTGCACATTCAAAGTTTTCAATGTCTCATTTTTAATGTCAGTGCCCTCAGAATTCTAGAAATGAAGTGTGGAGCTACTTTGAGCCTTTTTTATGTTGTAAAAATAGCGATTTATCTGCACTGGCTATGTGATGCCCCAAGCGCTAGCATTATCAGCCTAGTAGAGCCTTGAGGTTAGCATCGGCTAAAAGCGCTGTGTTTCGGAGTGAAGATGGGCTACTCGACCAAAGTTCATACTCGTTATGATGTTTCAATACACCACAGGTCAATTTTACACCGAACTTCTCCTTTAACATGTCTTTGCTGACTTGCTTTATATGAGTTAAAATTGTGGAAACATAAATTTCAGCCGAACCAAACTTTATTAGAATCTGTGTCCATGCTTATACAGTATGTTGGCTCTTCCAACAGAACGCGTCTGATGACTGAATTCTATGAGTGGATCAAGATAATTTTTAATTGTAAGTGTGGAATTTGAAAGAGAAACATTTCCAAGGCATGTTTGAGTCCAGAACAGGTAAACAAATTGAAATGTTTAATTAACCACATACAAACCACATACAAAATGACAGAATAAAATACACATTATAAATATGTCTGTAAAATAGCACCATTTCTTTTTAAAGTAAACATGCATCAATCATTTAGGAAACGCTCCATTTAAGCTGAAAAAATACAAATCTCTATTTACAGTGCTGCTCTACACAGCAGAGACTGATTGTGTGCTAAAAATAGCAGCTGAAAAAATGGCAGTCATGATTCTACACTTGTAAGCGGCCAACCATTGCTGCTGACGTATATTGTTGCAACTGAGGGGTAAATCACCGGCATGAACGTTTTTGGCCATACTGACAGATACCAAAATCACAGTTTCCAATTTAAATAGTAATTGCATGTCCACACTTTGGTTGTTTTAGGCTTTATGTACAAAAAAATCTTAAGAATGGACTTCTTTTTTTTTAGCAGGTGCACATTTGATATATTTGATGCACTGATAATAGCTCTGTTTTTACAGATACACATTGATTCATTTGGTACACACCATGGGGTTGAGGCAAGTTCTCCACCAAATGCCATTAAGTGTGCATAGATGTAGTTTGTAGATAGTGCCACTAGTTCTCTCGAGATATTAGGGTATATGAAGAGGACGCTGACGTCACATAAGCCAGGCGGGTCGCTGTTCAACTCATCACTTTGAAAAAACACTGGTGCTGATACTGATTAATTCATTCTATGGTGTAACATATTCTGGAGTGCACAAAAAAGCACGTAAGAAGGCAGCAATGAATTACAGATCCTACTGCTATCATCTCTCTTAGCACTGGAGAACCGAAATCACAGTGTATCGTATAACAGTAAACATATTTAACAGAGCTTTGTTTGGTTACAGTAAGTGTCTAATTTTGTATTGAAAAATTGATAAAAACTGTAACTGTCAGATAATATTAGATACTTTCATGTTCATTTTAAGCAAATCCTTATCCCATAACAATAGGGTACCAATATCACCATGCATTTACAGGGCAAGTACTGAAAATACCAGCTGTAACAGTTTCACTGATTTTATACACTAGTCCAATGATTTCCTGCAATAAACGTATGGCTTGAAAGAAGTTGTCTTATATGATTTAGGTCCCTGTCTAAAAAATGTCAAATGATATGTCTGGAATATAATCCTGAATAGGGTGAAGATAATGTTTGAACTATTGGTACATAAAAACATAATAAATATGCTAAAGACTGTTTGACTGCAGATAGCCACAGCAAAACAGAAGCATCAGATGAATATGTTGAGAATACTGAACAATGACTGCGTTGGAGAGTGTGTAGTCCTGCTATTACTGTCCACTATTTGAACTAACAGCTGCTGCAAAAAAGATAAGACAGGGAAATTAGGAGGTGGTTTAGTCTCACTAGATGCTCTAAAATGAAAAAAAATGTAAAGAGGTGAAGCTATGCATCTATCAGGACACGTGTTTACCTTCTCTCTGTCATAGGCAGTGTTGTTCACACTCCTCTTTGTGTATGAATCTGTTGGCATTTCCTCCACAGCCACTGTAGATAAAGGGTCTACAGTCGCCCACCTGAGAATTAAAGTACCAGCGCAGAGTATATCTGGAACATTCACCCTCATTCAGAGGCAATGAGCACGGATCTATAACAAACAACAGAAATGCACAGCATAAGAAGAAAGTAGGCCTAGAGATAAGGGGGTACAGAAACACATTTTAATAAATTAAGTCATTTAAAACATTCTGAAGATTTAGAGGCATTAGCGTTGTCTTTTCTGCAGTCTAATGCATTAAGAATGAGGTTATTCTTAATTACATTTGTATGAAAAAAATTAAGCTTGCAAATGACGGTGGCTCGATCTGCATGACACAAATGACTGATGTTGATACAAAGAGACAGCATGCAACTCAAATATAAGTCAGCATGAAAATAAATCAGAGAACGATATTTTAAAATAAAGCATGAAAGTTCTTTCACATGAGGCCACAAAGCATGACAAAACTCACATATGCAACTTTCATAAAAATGAAATCTCTGATAGAAGCATTTTTCCTATCAGTTCTCAAAAAAAAGTTAAAAAATACAAAGATTATGGCCAAAGCTGCAATCAACAAGTGCTAAAGAGAGAGACACACATCCACCCACACACATATCCACCTGCCTTCATTTTACCCAAATGGCTCTGTTATTTTAGCAGTTTTCTAGCACTTAAATTATAGCTGCATCGCATGACAGCCTGAAGAATACAGTGGGGAGAAACAAGTATCCATACACTTTGGTTTTTGCCATTTAATTTATTTTACTTTATATTTTAATTAGTACATAAACATGAACAAAACAAAATAAACTGACAGGGAATAAATTATTCAGAAAGCACAACTCTATGTTAATTGGATGGATTCTCTCTTACCTGCATTCTGAGCAAAAGTTTATGTAGTGTACTTGTCTGGAGAGGATTAGTGGTCCCACTTTTATATTAGCAGACCTTTTGTACTGACAGGGATCTAGGCTATTACCTTTTGAAAACATGTTTATGTTTTCCTATTAACTTTCAGAAGCTCTTTCACCTTCACTGATTATTAACTGTGTGAAATTCAGTATTTTTATTTTTGTAGTGATAATATGTAGAACTTGATTCAGGTCCAATTTTTAACCTTTAAATATATGTATATTTTTATAGCGGCTGAATAACTTTTGTCCCCATTTAATTAACCTTTCTGTGCGCTTCTGAATTTCTTTAGTCATGTTTGTAAGTACAAAGTCAGAAGACATTATGTGTGTAATATGAATAATAAAGTATTTAATAACATACATATATAAAATATAAAATAACAAAGACATGCGTGTCTAAATACCCGTTTCCCCTAATTGTTATACATTTGTTATATATAAATATTTATACATCATCATTCATATTGTAGCTTATAATTACAAATGTTGTAAAGGAAAACTATAGAAGTCACTGAGGTCATTAGCAAAGCCCAGCAAACCCTGAACATGTTTAGAGCATGCATGTTGTGATGCTCTCGAAGCACCGCAGCACAACAAAGACCAGAGCTTACCTTCATCTTTAACCTCTCTTTTCTGTTTCACGGCATTTAAAGCAACAACCATGGCCTTGCCTGCCAAAATATCCATGTTATGTCATTCTCTGTATATTGAATTTACCCAGTAATGCTCAAAAATATGTTCACACATCTATTCACACAGACAAACACAAGTAAATGTATTTTTTAACTTCCATACCATGGCTCTTGTTTAAAGAGGGGGTAAGCTCAATTTCTTCCATGGTGTCATCATAGCTTTCTATGGAGTAAATGTGTTCGTAGTCGGGGTCATTCGTGTTCACCACAACATGCAATTCACGACCTAAAAAGACACCACCATACACTCAAAAACAACATTAATAACTATACAGAAATGTGTTTGTAATAAAATTAAAGGAATTGTTTGACCAGAAATCAAACACACATGATTTTTCATTCATGGTAAGCATGGCTGATGTTACAACATGATATCTGCAGTTCATACATGTATTCTGCAGGTTTATACCAGACCCAAAATGACACTACACACAAACAGATGAATTATATAGTATGTTTAGCACCTTATAAATGATAATGACATTACATTACAAGTAACCATTATACAATATTTTATAACTACAAAGACATTTTTATGTAATGATGAGCCACATTAAAACCACTGACAGGTGAAATGACTAATATTGATCATCTCATTACAATGGCACCTGTCAAGGAGTGGGATATATTAGGCAGTAAATCAACAATCAGTTCTTGAAATAATGGGTGTTATAAGGCAATAAAAAAGTATCAGAGGGACTTTGATAAGGGCTAAACAGCAATGGCTAGACTAAAAAAAACCCCACCCCAAACAATATTGTAAACATACATTAGCTTGCATTATTACATGCTCAGATAATGATGTTATCATTAGCCTTGTACCTCTGCTATAAAACTACAGATGTATGAACGCAATATTCAAAACAAACAGCACGCAAGTGGAAAATCATGTAAATTTGAGTATTCCTTTAATTGAATCAGTGTGGGGTTGGAGAATGTTAAATACAAATAATGTATTTAACATGTCGCTTGGGAGTTAATAATATTAACATAATGGAGGTCAAACCTAACACAATAATTGCAGAACATAAACACACAAGAAGTTGAGAGAACAAGAGAAGTTGAGAGCAGGGACAGAAACAGGGTTTCATGGACAAAAGGACTCACCCTCCTCGTCCCCTTGGCCTAGTGAGTGCTCAGAGGACGCGGAGGAGCGACTTCGGAAAGACTGCGCTGACGTACGGGGCTGAATTTCTCCAACACCTGACAACACGCCCATAAAAAAAATCACAAATACACAGGCAAAATCCACCAGTAAACAAACACACACTGACACATGTCACTTCCTGGTGACATGCACATTCAAACTCCACATTCAGCATACCATGCACTAGCTCCCAACAGCTTACCCAAATACAACGGCTTACAGAAAAGGAGAAGAACCAACTGAACCCACACACAGGTAGTTGAGTGAAATGTTTAATCAAAAAATCAAGTTTTGAACAGTTTTTTTTAGACTAAAGTCAAATAATTAAAAGTTGCAATAGTTACCATTTCACTGTCTTATCAGAACATCTGTATGCAGGATCTACTGTTATTCCAGAACTACTTAACATATAGAGGACATATGAATGACATAATGGATACTATTTTACTAGACTGATGCGTTTGTGTTTGTGTACTTGTGAAGTGTGAAGTATGTTTAAGGCCAAACTCTGCGGAGGACCTAAGCTGACCACTCAAATACTAGTTGGATGTTGCTTCTTGTATATGAACTGGGGGAGGAGGTGGGATCAAGAAGTGAAATGTTATTGTTTTTACCTTGTTATTGGGACAGGTTTTAGTATATTACATGAAAACTATTGTTAGATGTGGTGGTGTCAAGAAAGTGCTTGGTGACTTACCTCCACAGGCTTTAAACAGGAACAGGTGGAAACAGAATGACATACAATGGAAAAAGTTACATATATGTTGGTAATCTCTTTAAAGGAATACAAAAACACTACAAAACAAACATTTTAGCTGCATCTTGTAGCACGCTCACCACAGTGTTGGTTCATCTCAGTTCGAACAAATGCACGAATCTCATCCTCCTATGGCGGATGAGAGACAAGAGTGAATGATATCTTGGAACACTGAGTAAAAGGACTACACATAAGGTGGGGGTGACTGTGTAAAAGTGTATGTTCTGACCGTCATGCCTGGTTCTCCTCTCTCTCCTTTAGTCCCATCAAGGCCTACTTCCCCCTGACAAATACGAGAATAAGACATAAGAGAGTGAGCAAGAGAGAGAGAGGTATCCAGTGTAATTTATTTTAAAAAGAAATGTACAGTATAATAAATTAACAAAATGCATTTTCTCTATTTTCGTACACTTGAAAATGTGTTTTGCACTCTCCTTGTTTGCCCATGTGTCTGTGTTAGTCCATCGGCATTGGAAAGTACCACAGTAAAGCATATAATGTGTGTAGACTCACCTGCTCTCCTCGTTCTCCTGGAATTCCTGGAATACCTCGAGGGCCTATCATTGCAGCACCTGGAGGACCACGTTCACCCTATAAAACATTTCACACAAACCTGCATTTACATACAACAGACTTTGATCTTGGCTTTCCCATGATAACTAAATCAGACAGTAAAGAACAGAATTAAGATCAATACTTCATTCTCAGGACACACAGTGAGCTCAGTACCTTCTGCCCCTGCAGTCCTTCTGGACCTTTACCTCCTGCAGGCCCCTGAGGGCCGGTCAGACCAGAGGGTCCATCTGTACCTCTGGGACCTGGGGGGCCAGGGATGCCAGGGGGTCCCTGAAGACAGGGAAAGAGAGATAAAAAGGTTCCACTACAGAAATTTACCAATGGTATTCTGTGTTTGAAAAATACTTACCCGTTCACCTTTTTCTCCCTGTGTACCCTTTGGCCCCGTCACACCATCAAAACCTCTGTCGCCCTGACCATTAACAAATAATAGTCTTGATGTAAAACTATACTCTTTATGCACATTGTGTAAACAGTTTTAAAATAGGGTAAAATAATGTAAATACTATATTAACACTTGAAAGAATGCCCAAACTTGCTCATACTTTAGGCCCAACAATTCCCTCTTTTCCTGGGGTTCCTGTGGCTCCTGGAGTCCCCACATCACCCTAAAATAGAAATTATATTGACATGGATATGACACAATTACATAGCAGAATCAACTATATTGTGTGTGTGTGCATTACTTTTTTCCTTTTTCAGGACTGACAAAATGGTCGAGTTTATAAAAGGTGTTTTACAGCAGTTACATGTTTGATGTTTTAAAGCTGGAAGGGCAAACGCATTCTTGCTAACAGACTGAATTCTGGATTAAGGTTGGGTATATACTCACAAGTATACTATGGTTTGGAATCACTTGTCATAGTAACAATTTCCCTGTGGCTGTTCCACCCCCTTCTGTGTGATAGTCATGTGCATTTTTTAAATTTAAATCTTCCAAGTGTTTCTTGTCTGTGTTCAGTGTAAATATAAAGCCCTTTGTTTGTCTTTTGTTATATACTATCTGGCTTTTGACTTTTATGTGCTGTTAGTTACGTTGTGCAGTGTTTTTTAGTTTCTTATGTTTAGTCTTCTGCTTGGTTTGTTCCTGTGTTTCTGAAAATCCCAACCGTCCCACTTGTCCCTTGCACTCAAACAACACAGTCACACATTCATTCTGCTTCTTTGCCTTTACTGTTTGTTTTTTTTAGTAGATGGGCTTTGATTACAAGTACATTTTGAATGCTATTTATGAAAACAATTTTACAATTGCAATTACAATTATTATTTCTTCTTTATTTAAATGTTAAACTTTTAATATATTGTTTTTTTAAATATATATTTTCAATGTTAATAATCCAGGACCTGTTTACATTTCTTCATTATTTGG
>JBBIGB010000109.1:13240756-13261678 GCA_037577075.1 Alestopetersius hilgendorfi
AGAGAGAGAGAGAGAGAGAGAGAGAGAGAGAGAGAGAGAGAGAGAGAGGGAGAGAGAGAGAGAGAGAGACAGAGAGACAGAGAGAGAGAGATAGCTTTGTGGATAAAAGGGCAGTGAAGGTGATATCTACATAAGCATATCTACCCTAAAGAGAAGTGATTCAGTACAGTCAGCCTTTACACACACATACACAAACACACACAATATGAGTGTCAGGCAATATGGCGTCAGATCCAGACTGTAGCTGAATTATAAGCAGTACTATCATCTGGCATGGAGGACTTTTCAAGGTTAGAGATAAACATAAAAGGTTTGAGACCTAATAGAAAAGACAATTAAAATGGCACACCCAAACACTAACATAAATCATGACTGCAAATACACAACACACACAAATATGCACAAGCAAACACACATGCAGCCAACAGTAATTACACACCTTGGGTCCTCGCACACCCATTAGACCAATCTCTCCCTTCTCCCCTCTCATGCCAGGAAAGCCATCTTTTCCAGGTGTTCCCTGAAAACACACGCAAATCAGTTAAAAAGGCTACTCTGCGCAGAGCTAACGTAAGATGGTGATTGAAAAAAATACACACAGATTCTCCAGGAACTCCTGGTTGTCCTGCCTCTCCCTGCAAATCAATCAGTTCAAAATTACTTCCAATTTTTCCAATTTAAAACACATTAAATTAAAAAACATAAAGTACTCTCTGGAACTGAGGAACAAATGCACTTGTAGTAGAAGTAAATAAAGCTGTAAAACAGAGACATCTGTAGATTTACCTTCTGCCCACCTGGACCACGAGCCCCCTGGAAACCAGTTGAACCCGTTTCGCCAGGCTCTCCTCTCAGACCCTACAAATGAGTTGACAAATCTTACTACATCACCAATAACCACAGAGACACATATTCACAGAAGGTCAGAATAGAAGAGCAAAAGGCCCACAGAACAAGCAAGAATCTAAGCAAGCAGGCTGTGGTTCTACTTTACATGCGTACAGGCAAATTTGGATAAACTGTCCGCCCAGCATTAGCTGAGACTGTCCCAAAGGAGTGAGGGCTTGTCTCACACCATTTCTTACATTTCAAAGGTCACATTTAAAGTGTTATTTGTAAGATGTATATATTGGCTGATCAATTACAACATTACAACATTATCAATTCTAAATATTTTACATCAATATTTATTTTAAAGCAATTGCATCTTCTTTTCTTTAAGTGTTTTTCACTCAGTTTACCCCAGGTTGTCAATTCGTCCTACATTTGCCACATCCTAAAATGCAAATTCATAGTCAGTGCACTAAAATCTGCAGCTCCATGGCAACCTTGTAAAAGGGATAATCCTGCGTACACATTAGTAAAAAAAAAAAAAGGTGAGTGCTTTTGTACGTTCAAAATGCATTAGCACCAAAAGAAATGTTTAAAAGTAAATCTGGAATGTAGTACTTTCCTTAGCATTCTTGTATACAAACTCACCTGTACCCCTGGTGGTCCCTCCTGGCCTTTAAGGCCTTTTTCACCTTGCGTTCCCTTAGATCCTCTCTCTCCCTGAGGAAAGCAATAGTATATTAATCATTACACACTAAAAGATTCTCAAACATTCACCAACACAAGTGAATAGTCCTTAGAAATCCCAAAAAATGCATCCATGAAAAATGAAACAAATATATTCCTCCAAGTACCCTTGACCTTCAGTGACATGCAGATGTACTTCAGTGTTGTAAGAGGTGGCTGACAAATTTACATTTACGGCATTTATCAGGCACTTTTATCCAAAGCGACATCCGTTCCTTAATTACGGGGCAGTCTCCCTGGAGCAACTTTGGGTTAAGGGTCTTGCTCAGGAACCCAGTGGTGGTGCTCAAGGTAGGACTTGAACCCCTGACCTCTTGGTCCAAAGGCAATTATCCTACCCACTAGGCCACCACCACCCACTCAAGAAACAGTAATGAATCAAAGTAAAGGCTCTCTAGATCTCCTGATTGTGTGATTGTGTAAAAGTTAATTTCATAACTTTAAATGACCCACCGTTTCTCCCTTATTTCCTTTCTCCCCAGAAGGCCCAGCCACAAGCAGAGTTTCACCCTGTAAAAAGATGAAACAATATCTGTAACTACATCAATAGCAGCAATTATAGAACACTGAAATTTCTAAATATAACAAACATTTACCTTCTCTCCTTTGCCTCCTTGAGGACCTGCCTCACCCTATTAAGTAATTAAAACGAAACATGTCTACAATTTCTGACACACTCAGAATCTATAACATCAACAAAACCAGTGTGAGATCAATTACACTCACCTTTTCACCTCTGCTCCCTTTGCCACCTGTAATACCCTGCACACATTAGACAAGCATTACAATTCAAAACAAATAATCTGGCTGAAATGTGACTAATATACATAATTACTCATCCTGCTGATAAATGTTATACTGATAAACATGAACAATAAACAAAGATAAATTTAGGAAACACCACAATAAATCAGTTTTGTGAAGTAGTTGTTGGCAATTACAACTTTGAGGTTTCTGTGATACAAAAGTAATTGTGGTCACCATTGTGGTTCTGTTTTGGCCCCTTTCTGTTAGCAAACCTTTTTACAAAGGGCCTTTTGGACATGCCAGAAATGTTCATTGGGATTCAAATCAGTAGACTGGGTAGGTTGAGCACCTTTATCTTTTTTTAGAAACCAGTCTTCTGTTACTTTGGCTATGTTTGTGGTTGCTTACTTCAAATGTCCATTTTCTTCCCAAATTCAGTTTATTAGTCAGTAAGATTAAATTCCTCTCTAATATCCACCCATACATCACTTCATCCATGCATCCTTCAGTGCACATATAATGTCCAAGTATTGTTTATGAAGACGTATCCCTTTAACTTGAAAAAAGATCAACTTTACTTTGGATGTGATGTTCTTGGGATCGTACATGAAACAAGTCTTTTTACAAATTCAGGGTAAGCGGAAAGTAATGTCACAGTTGTATTTTTGTGCCTTTTGATCAATGAACATTATTCCAAAATGTCTGATCTGTGTTAATGCTTGCATTCAAATTTCAGACAAACTAGTCTGAACCTTGGAGGCCACACCTTGCAACTTAATGTATCTGCTGCTATCACCTTAGTGCCAGATACCAAAACGCACACTTTCACAGGTCTTGTGGAGTTTATCCCTTGACAGGTCAGAGTTGTTTTATTGGCAGAAGGGTGACTTACACAATATTTGTCAGGAGGTTTGGCTTTGGTTTGTTATGGCTAATCAGTATGGTATCTTAATACTTTTCCTATTATTTCATTTCATTTATTTATTTATTTATTTATTTATTAATGTTTGCTTCTGCTTATGAATATGAACATATTTTGTTTATACATATTTGTTCATATAAAGTAAATACAATATAATACAATACTATGACTGTATTTTTTGACTAAATTGTTTGAATGCTTCTTCTCTTCATTGTGTCCTGTGCTGGTGTAAGACAAATAGTACATTTTTGCTGATTCTCATGTTAAAAACAGTTTACTAATCCTGGCTACAAGAGAAGGTAACCCTAAAGCAATCTGGAGTTACTCGAGAGCATAATGGCAGGAGATAACAGATCTACCCAGTTAAAAGCTGAGATCAAACCCTTCATTTCTTAGATCATAGTCAAGCTTTGTTGGGTTGCCACTAGCATTTATCTTTGAGCCTTGATGCACAACACAGTAAGTGGTCTTGAATCATAATAATTTACAAATTACAGTGAGTGGGAGAGGTATACATCATAGCACTAAATATAAAGTGTGACAAACAACCACTCTCCCCACAACACATATTCTGCATAAAAAATCAGTTTTTCTCTCTGCCTGAACACATTCAGAAATGGTACCCTGAGTCTCAATCTGTAAACATCTTGAAGGAGACATTGATAGTATCGACAGCCCTCTTTCTGGGCACCATGTGTCATAATGGATTAATAGAAGACAGCAATAGCTTGTTGGGACAGAATGGAGAGATTGCTAAGACTGCAAAGAAAATTGGGACAGCACGAACTTGGGCAAAGATAAAGAGATAAGTAGGAATGTTATTTGAAATAAGGAATTTTGTAAATTAATTATGTATAGGAATTATGTAAATCCACAAACAAACTAAATACATGGATAATTACCGGAGAACCTCGCTCTCCATCTTGTCCAGGTCGTCCTTCTTCTCCCTACAAAAACAGGACATACACACGCAAATTATTAAATACACAGGCCAGTGAACTGCACTACCCGGTTCTTCATTGGTGAATTTCCGTATGTGAGGCACTGGTATGACTGTAAACTGAGGTCCATAAGTATTTGGAAATTGATGCAATTTTTGTAATTTTCTCTCTGTATGGCACCACAATTTATTTGAAATTAAGCAATCGCGATGTGACAAGTATATACTTTCAGTGATAAAGGCTTTAACAAAGGTATTGATGTAAGCTCTCTATGCCAGACAAAGTAATACATTATAAAATATATGCATTGTTTAAACACTTGGATCAAACTCCTTTCCAGTCCATGACTTCAGATGCCTTCAGTTGCTGCTTGTTTGTTGGTATTTATGCTCTCAATTAAGTCTCAAGTAACTGAAAAGCTGCTCTGTTAGGCTGAGATCAGGTCACTGACATTGCCATTGAAGAATATCCCATTTCTTTACCTTGAGAAACTCTTGGGTTGCTTTTGCAGTATGTTTTAGGTTATCCATTTGCACTGTTTTACAGCATTTGGCTAAATCTGAGCAGTGTAGCCTTATACATTTAAGAATTCATCCTAATTCTTTCAGCAGTCACACATCAGTAAATACCAGTGGCCCAGTTCCATTGGCATGAGCGATCCCTTTCTTTCTCTTCATACTTTTCTCTTCCCATCATTCTGGTACAAGTTAAACTTGGTTTAATCTGTCCAAAGAACCTATTTTAAATAACTGAACAGGCTTTTAAAGATGCCTTCTATCTGGCCTTCGTTTGGCAGTGATATGGCTGCCTGCTCGTGAGTGCTCCTGACCTGGCTAGACGTTGTGAAGAGTTTTTTCACCAAGGAAATAATTCTGCAATCATTCACTTTAGTGGTCTCAAAAGCCTTCTGTGGTTTCAAAGGCATTTGTCCTTCTTTTTACGAATGTTTTTAACTGCTGATTTGGGCACTCCTAAAGTTTTATCCATCTCTCCTTTTTTCAGCTTAATGATGGCCTCCATTACTTGCATTGACACCTCACTACATCTCATTTTGAGTTCCAGTGAACAGCTACAAAATACAAATTCAGTGCTTTGAATCTCCAGACCTTTATCTATATAATCTGTCACTGTACAACAAGGGAATGGGCCATACCTATTACTTTTGAGCCTCTGAAAATGTAGAATCTCTGTGAAAATGACAGCTTTGCTGAAGCTCTTTGTTAAAATTAAAGCTGAAAGTCTATACTTCTGACAGACCTTTATTGATGACTTTATTGACGAAATACATATGGACATCTGTATTAGACACAAACACCGCAATTGGTTTGAAACATTAGTATCACTACAGTGTGGTTAAAAGCTGATGACAAATAAAGGGCTGGATGATGAATGTTCAAGGCACCAGATGGACTAGCACTTTTCACTTGACAGTACAACATGGCAATGGTGACACATTTTTTCGTCATCCCCACTGGCAAGTCACACTTCTTGTACCTAGTACCAACGCTACATTTGAATACCCTTCTCCTAGTACCATGGGTACTGAGCTGGGTAGTATGAGCAAAGCTTGAAATAGCAATAGGTAAAATATAGCAGTCACAGGATCATCACTCTAGAAAAAAAAAGCCAGGATCACTGTGGCTTTTTTCTTTTGCATATGTAATGCTACTGTCATTTTGGGGATCCTGTCACTGTGACACACCCCATAGAGAACCCTGCCTACTCTCATGCATTCAGATTAGTGACTCTACTGCACCAAATCATCCAGTGGAAAAGCAGTTTAACTGTATGCGAGAAAGATGAAATTACATCAGTGTTTACAATAAATATACTTCTCATACAATACATGAGACCTTACCCGAGGTCCTGGGTCTCCTCTCTCTCCTCTCAGTCCTGGAATTCCTACAGCAACTTCTCCCTAAAAGACAATGGATATAAATTGCTCCTGTTCACCACAGGCTTCCAACCATCCAGTTAAAGTTTTCTCAAGGCAGCAAAAAACACTCACCTTATCACCCTTAAACCCTGGTGCACCTGCAGCACCCTAATAGAGATGGAGGGATGTAATTAATGCAATGGGAAAACCCTTTATTTGTGTGAAACTGCTTTGTGTCCCAGAAGCAAATATTTATTTTAGAAGCAGGTTTCTACTCACAGGTGGTCCAGGTTGTCCAGGAGCACCAGGTGTCCCTGGGTTTCCTGCTTTGCCTATAAAGCCTTGCAAACCCTTAAACACACCACATTGCACTTCAAGACTTCAGTCCCAGAATATCAAAAAACGTTTACATAATTTTGTTATATTTATAGCTTATAAATTTTTATACTGGTCATTACTGACCCTCTCTCCAGCAAGTCCTGGAGTCCCTGGCTGGCCTGCGTCCCCTCTTTGGCCTGGTAGTCCTGGTGTTCCTGCTGTACCTTGAGGCCCAGTGGGACCAGGAGGGCCTGGAAAACCAGGATCGCCCTGATAGAAAACAGATATTACAGACAAATTTAAACCAAAGCTGAGACACTCACATAAAAATAGCCATGACTGTGTGTGTGTGCGTGAGTGTGTGTGTGTGTTTGTGTGTCTGAGTCCGTAAATGAAACCTTTAGGCCTGGTGGTCCCGATTGCCCTGGTGGGCCAACCATTCCTACACCTCCTTCACCCTAAAACCAAAAATATCTTAAATCTGACATCACTAAAATGATCCCAATGACAAGATGCAGCAGCAAATAACATAGTGAACAACCGCATGACAAAGTTAATGATTTACTTTGCCTCCTTTAGGTCCTGGTGGTCCTCTTTCTCCCTGAAAAAGCAGAGTGGGCAAGAGGTTAATTTTTAAAAGTACTGACTTGGCTGGTGACAAGATTGTTGCTTGTCTCTGTCTGCAAACACTCACTTTCTCACCAGACTCCCCTGGATCACCTGTTGTACCCTACAGAGCAAGCATATGAAGACAAAATATCAGAAGTATTTTATATATATTTGTAAGGTCTGGGCAGTGTCTAAATGTGTGTTTATTACACCCACTCTGTCTCCTTTGATGCCAGCTGGTCCCTTGTCTCCTTTAACACCCTGAGTCACAGAAGAAATCAATTTGAGTCTACTATGTGAAAACGACAGTGTAATATAAAAAAAAACAGTTGTTCAATAGGCAGCATGAAAATGAACAAAATTTTTTTTTAGCTTTAAGTTGTGTTTGGATGGGAACTGAAGATATGGCAACTTGTGTATGAGTATTAGTGTTGAAGATAGATAGATAGCAGGAGACCGCTACAGACAGAGCCACAATCACCTGTAATCCCGGTAGGCCTCTCTCTCCCGCTAACCCTGGTAATGTTTCCCCAGGAGGACCCTATATTCAGGGAAAGTATGAATTGCATTTATATGTTGCTGCAAATGATAAAAAGAAAAAAAATCTATTCTATTCACTTGTGATTCAAAACACAATACTCTGATATGGAGTCACTCCATTTTCTGAGGAACAATAATAAAGATGACAACTCTGTCACCCTGTCCTAATAAAAGAATGTGTGCACAAACATCTGTGTGAATCGAAAGAAGGCTGCCTAGTTCATAACATTGTTTTTCCACCTGTATTATTTATCACACAGAGTTGCCTTTACACAGATTACACAGATAACTATATGTCACTGCTTAAATTACCTAGCCAGATAATATGCTGTTTTATAGGAAATAAGACCATGACTCACCCTCTCGCCCTTTACCCCAGGAGGTCCAGCTACTGCCTGCATTAGTTACAAAAGAAGCAGAGAATGCAAGAGACAGGAAGATATTAAATGTACTAGGCATGATGATATACCTTGCAAGAAAATGAACTTACAGGCATTTTTTTGCTGATGTGGGCATTATGCCCACATTTATCATTACTCGAATGTGGTACTGGACAAGCAGCACTTCAGATGAAGTGTCTTCACACCTTAAGCTACTGGCATTCATAACATTTTCTGCTTTTTTTGAGTTGCTTTGGTTTGTTTGCTTTGTGTCCTGCGTATTCTGTCTTTTTCTTTTACACACTTGCGGCTTGTTGAGTAAATGATTAATTGGGCCATTGATGTTTAAATTAAAGGAACAGCAACAAACAAACAAACAAACAAACAAACAAACAATGCACGTGTGAGCATACCTTTCCTGGAGGACCACTGTCTCCTTGCTCACCTTTTGGTCCTGTAGGGCCCACTGGCCCAGAAATGCCCTTTAAATATGAAATATGGACATTAGGGAAACAAATAAACACTTAAAATTCGCATCAAATGTATTAATGTTATAAACACATAATCATCATTGCCTGTTTTCCAGATAACCCAGGTATTCCATCTTTTCCTGGTACACCATCTCTTCCAGGGACTCCAGGCTTTCCTCCCTCTCCCTGTGGAAAGTCATTGTAAATGGGCTAAAAATTGTGAATGCTTTATGATCAAAAACAAATATTTATTTCTGTTTAAAGTTCATGTGGAATACAATGAGCTGCATTGCATTTTTAAGCAACAGGACTTTTAAGCAACAGGATGAGGTAGTGTGGAACCATAAACCAAATGTAACCACAAATCATATTCATGACAGTATACATAATTCCAATAGAGGGTTATATTGCTTTTATGAAATAAGTTTCTGAAGTTAAGAAAAAAGCAAAGAAACTTTTAAATATTAGTGTGTTTGTAATCATTGCATTTGAGATAATTACTAATTACTTAGCCAGACATTGTCAGGAGAACTATACCAGTTTGATTGAATAAAAACATATATATGGTAACACATCTTCAGCACTTTCCAACCTAATAATGTGTAAGATTTGTTATTACTTAAGTCTTACCACTTGTCCCGAGAGACCCGGAGGTCCTTGAGGGCCCTACAGGAAATTGCACACAAGAAATCAGCCTTCATTCTCAACCTTCAGGTGAGGAATACGCTGTATACTTTCCAAAGTCATTAGTATTAAACATACAATTACAGAAAGGAAATGAGAAGGGAAAATATGAATGCTCAAGCAATTCATTAGCACTTGCCAAAAAAGAAACATTAATTAAGCCCTAATGAGGTGGCTGACTTTTCCTGTTCTGCATGAAGTGAGTTTTTGAAAGGAGTCAGATGAGAACACATATGCTGTAACCTTCTTCTTTATCTACATTTTATGTATCATTATCTAAACAGTTTAATGCACTCTAATTATTTTAGAATACTGGTTTTATCTATCAATTAGATTTGAAGAGACATATTGACCTTTTATGTACGTCTTGACCATAGGCGAAATGAGGCTACTGAAATTTAGACTACTGTCTAGTTAGATAAAAGAGGGTGACTGGTCATCAATTTTAAAGTACAAAACAGTCTGTCACTTCAAAAGAAGCTTGTATTAATAATTTATTTGTTTTGCTGATGCTTATTTAAAGCCTAAGGCCATCATAATGACTAGTAATAACCTGAATGGATGATGTGGTTTCATATTTTTCATTTAAATTTGTATGTAACTCCAACAACCCCTTATCCCTCTTCTTTCCTCTCAAAAACTTAAATAATTGATTCAGTAGAAGTCAAAGTGCAGATTAAGTCATTAGAGACATTTAGAGTAGGATTAGGAATTGTAACTTTAATCTTACAATAGCTCCTGGTGTGCCTGTAATTCCAGGCAATCCTCTGATGCCTTGTGGTCCAGGAGGGCCCTGTAAAAGTGAAAAGGCAGGACTAAACTAAGAAGACTGTTTTTGTGTTTTACCCATGTAGTTTCCCCAGTACAATGGTTTGACATTCTTTGTTTTATACATACACACATACACGCATATTATTTTGTCAGTACATTTTGTCAGGACAGTAAGCACCAAACAAAAATTTACTGTAGTTTCTTTATTATCTTAAGATCATCCCTTTCATTTTTCAAGGTCTGCTAGCAAGCTTAGGCTTGCATTCAACACTCCAATATGAACTAAGATGGACTCAGTTTGGATTATTTCCACATTATTTATAACTGAATAAATAAACATGTGTAAGGTGTATGACATAATAAGCCTGTGTGTTTTAGAGGGTTAATAACACTAACGTTTAGCAGGTTAAATAGATATGTAATAGAAAGACTTACTTGAACTCCCACACCTGATTCCCCACTGTCACCCTACAGTTTTAACACACACACATACATAACCACACACATAATGACCTTTTCATTTTTGCACCATTAAACCAGTGTCAGTCCATAGCATTAATCTGTCCTGAACAGCCTGAACATTTCACCGCTCCAACATCATCAGAATCTTAGACATAAGCAACACACAGACCTTCACGCCAGGTGGTCCGCGAAGTCCATTTGGACCTGCTGGTCCCTGTAAAGATAGTCATAATTAGTAAGATGCTTTCCTGCATGTGTGTGTGATTATAAGAGTGTGTGACACACACATACTCACAGTTGGTCCTCGTATTCCTGGTTCTCCAGGATTTCCCTGTGCAATACATGTGACAGTCAACACACTAACACAAAGCAGAAGCCTCCGGCCACACACATAACCACACATATAGAACACATATGAGCTTGTGCATACTTAAAACGGAAAGAAATGACACACATACATCACACACATGACTAATTACATAACCCTAAACAATCCTTTGTTCTTTTAGTTAGGGCTGTCACATGGTTACGCAACATTCTGTAGAAATGAAGTTATGTTCTTTCGTCTTGGGCTACATCCACGTTACCAGGTTAAAGTGGGACACGTGATTTTTTGCTTCAATGTGACACAGATCTGATTGTTTCTGAATTTGTGCCAGTAAGCAGAAACTTTAAAACGTCTCTATCCTTTTCTCACCGTATCTCCTAATCATGACAAGCTAAGAACTGATCAGAGTTAATGACTGTTGTGTTAATAATTATATTGGATCACACAAGTATGTTGTGTTCTCCCTCCCTCAATTCCACTGTGTATCCAATCAATATTGTTGTATTCTCCTTCAGTGTGATGTTTTCCCAGAGCGCTGGGGTGTTCTCCCTAAATATTAATGTGGTCTATGTTGTTATGTTTGTTCTTGTCTGTTGTTCCTTTTAAACAGATTTTTAATTTTGAATCTCTGGGCCTGTATTAAAGAATTTAAAAACATTTTATGAATCATTTATAGACAGCCCTACTTTTACTTTTAATACATTGTTACAGCTGATGCACCAATCCAACTTATTCTTTCTTGTTATTAATTCTGATACTTGAACTCCACACCAATCCACCAATCCAAAACTAATGCACTTGTAAGGCACTCATGTTTCATACAGTATCAAAGTCCATAATTATACCGCAGCAGTTAATGCACCATAACCAAGACATTCTGTTTCTTTTTATTACATTTTAAAAGGGCTTTGAAATTGTATAACATCCATGACAGTGTTCAATTTTGAATAGTTCATGGCTTATTAAAATCCAATTTGTATAAATTTGTATAAAAAAAAGCATCAGTGGCAATTCAAATGTGTCAGATTGGTGCATCCCTAACCCATGGCAACTAAAATGCTAATTAACATACACAAATGCAGACATACAGTGGAGGAAATAATTATTTGACCTCTCGCTGATTTTGTAATTTTGTCCAATGACAAAGAAATGAAAAGTCTTAGAACAGTATCATTTTAATGGTAGGTTTATTTTAACAGTGACAGAGAGCACATCAAAAGGAAAACTGAAAAAATAACTTTAAAAAAAAGATAGAAACTGATTTGCATTTCATTGAGTGAAATAAGTCTTTTTTTGTTAGAGGGTTCAAAGACTTAATACTTAGTGGCAAAACCCTTGTTTGCAAGCACAGAGGTCAAACGTTTCTTGTAATTGATGACCAAGTTTGCGCAAATTTTAGGAGGAATTTTGGTCACTGTTAAAATTGTTAAAATAAACCTACCATTAAAATGATACTGTTCTGAGACTTCTCATTTCTTTGTCATTGGACAAACTTACAAAATCAGCGATGGGTCAAATACTTATTTCCTCCACTGTATATAAACATCAACACATATAGAACATACTACACAGACACACAGAATGACAAAGACGCAAGCAGACACATCAAGACACACCTAGACATCAGCCCTCCCCATCCTGATAAAAAGCACAGCAGCCAACAGTCGCAGCCACAGAAAAACCTACCGGTCTGCCCAGCACTCCTGGGAACCCAGGAAAGCCCTAAAGAAAAAGAGGGAGAAAGGGATGGAGGTAAAGAAAATGTAGGAAAGAAGAGGGACAGTGACGGTTATAGAGATTAGAAAAGAAATGTAAAAGGGCATAGATGAAACAGACAAGAGAAGTGGGATAAGGAAAGAGTGGGAATAGACAAGACATGGTGGAGGGAAAAAAGAGATAGGGAGGTGAGCTGTTAGAAGCAATGCTGAATTGGTTACTCTCTACAGTTCATCCAATGTAGTCTCAGCCAAAGAGAAACAGCTCCCGCGGCCTATCGTAGCTTTCATAGCAATCCCCAGGCTCTCCCAAGGGAGGCTGCCATGATGGGCTACTGTTACTCACAGGTGGGCCTGGTGGACCGGCAGAACCCTTCAAACCCTGCTCCATAGGAGAATAAATAAAGGCGTGAGTGGAGCCTCAATGCTCCTCCACCTCCTCAGTTTATTAACATTTTCCCTTCAACAGCTGACTCATTTTCCCTCGTACCTCTTTTTAATGCCAAATTATTATGCATCTCAGTACTTAGCTAAGCGTTTCATGTGATATTAATTAGAAAGAACTCCATAAAGTAAAAACTGCTGAGCCCACTTTCCTTATAGGATTTTACCAAGATAGCAAAAAGCTTTCTAGGACTCACCTTTTCAGGTCACATTACTGGCGTGAATTACAATGGATACTCAAATATTCATGTCAGAATTCAGTTTCATCATTAAAGAACAACCCAGTACATTCCACACTAAAATGATTTTCATGCTTTTTGCACATTTGTCTTTACAATAAGAACATTAAACAATACAAAGAGCTCAAATAAGTACTTGACATTGACAGTCTAACTATAGTAAACATTTTCTTACTGGCTTTCCATCCGGTCCAGGTTTTCCAGGTTCTCCTGTCAGCCCCTGAATACAATAATACCTAGTTACTTTAACATCAAATACCAAAAACAAATCCACAACTGAATATAAAACCAAAACAGACAAAAAACAAATAAGAGTTTAGACATACAGGGAGGCCATCTCTGCCCTTTTCTCCAACTTCTCCTCTATCGCCCTTCTCTCCACGAAAGCCTGGAGGACCCTGAATCACAATAATACGTCATACACTTCTTTATGAAATCCACAGATTATGTGCAAGAAAAACATCATATGCAAAAACATGCTCACACACACGCACACACAGAAAGCAAAAGTTACTTACTCTGTCTCCTTTAGATCCTGGGGGACCTTGAACACCAGCCTCTCCTTGTGGGCCTGTAGGACCTCGTGGGCCTGTCAAACCTGGGCGCTCAGTCACTGAATCACCCTATAATATGTTACGACACACACACATACACACCAAATCATCATACATACATACATTTAACTGAACTATGATAATACAGTCAGTGTTCAATGAATCTGGATTATGTTTTTGTCATTTTTATTTTTACCTTGGGTCCAGGGGGCCCTACTGCACCATTTAACCCCTGTTTACCCTACATGAAAATAGCATCAAATGTCAAGTACAGTTTATAACAAGTTCTTCTATAACAAACATATGTGAAGATCTTGATGGCTGTGTACTCACTGGCTCTCCTTTATCTCCCTTTTCTCCTCTTTCCCCCTAAGTTAAAGAAGTAATTAAGACTTAAAATACTTTCCCAAACATTCAACCATAAAAATGAATTCAACTAATGATGAGTATTCTTTGAAACCTTATCTCCAGGTCTGCCAGCTTCTCCTAGTTCTCCAGCTCGCCCTGGTACTCCTGGTATTCCTGGTTTCCCAGGCTCTCCTGCCTGTCCAGGAGGACCCTCTGGTCCCCTTTCACCAATAGCTCTGCCTGTTGGCCCCTGAGGCCCTGGAGGGCCTTTCTCACCCTGATCACCTTTTGGCCCTCGCTCACCAGGGAGCCCCCGAGAACCCTGAAAATGAGAGCAGAAACTAACAGAATAACAGAATATACACACACACACACATATATATATATATATATTCTATTCTACAGCTGCCACACATGCATAACAGGGCAGCAGCCAATCAGCAGCAAGGAGAAATAAATAACTTTCTCGGATTGGCTATTTTCACCATTCCAAAACATGCTTTCTTTGTGTTCTCTGGACAGTACCAAAAAAGAATGTTTTATATGGAAATGTAGCTGAGGTTTACGTTAATTATTCTGTTACAAAATCACAAAATTATTTTTTTATTAATAATTTAGCACTAATATGCTTAAAAAATTATATATTGCCACTGCCATTTATCTTTGGTGGGGTGCTTAGCAACCCAGCACGAGGATGAGTTAGTGCAGATGACTCAGCGAACAATTATTAGTTCGTTTCTCAGCAAAAATCTGTGATGAACTGAAACCGCGATATATATATATATATATATATATTAGGGCTGTCACGGTACATGTATTCGTACCAAACCATCACGGTTCGGTATATGATGTCTTTCTGAGAATACACGGTACGACGGAGAAGACGTGATACGGAATCACAGAGGGACCAAAAAGCGCAAGTAAATCATAAACTTTTTGTTGCATAACATTGCTGTATCGTGAACCGAACCGAACCGGGGCAGTACACCTCCTAATAAAACATTTTTTACCCTGTGATTGATATTTTTCACGTCAATTTCAGTAACCAGTAGTAGAGGTTGTTACGATTCAAATGGAATCTTTCTTCCTGCGAGTCTTTCTGACTTTCCTAGGAGAAGTTATAGTACAAAATCCACAATGACCGCCTGGGGAGGCACGCGTGTCTGAGTTGAATTTCTTCTAATGTAAGTAAAAGAAAATGATGACACTTCGCTTTAAAAGTGTCTATAAGCTGGCTGGTTGTAATAAAACTGCTGGGGAGTTTGTTTGTAAAAGTGTTGTTGGTCAGCTTTAATTGGCCTGTTTTGTTGGCCAGCTGAGCAAAGCGTGTTTTTAGTTTTGGACAATGGTCAACCGGTACCTGATGAATCAGTTTTGCTGCTAGCTTGTGGTGATTCCTTGGGATCTTTTGTACAGATTGAATGCAATGGAAACGTTGTCAAAGCGTTTATTGATTCATAATTCTGTGGTAAACATGAAGATGACTCGAGCAGCTGATGGCCTATTGTCAGTTCAGCACCGACAGGCAGCACCATGGACAGTGCCTGAGGATAATTCAGCCCACTATAACTTCTCATCTCTGCGCAGCCCAGCAAAAAGACAAGCAGAATTTGACCTACAGCCACTTTTACACACACAAACACACTACACACATACACTTACATCAGCACCAGAGGGGCCTTTTGATCCTGCTTCTCCTTTATCTCCTTTATCTCCTCTCTCTGGTTTCTCTATCTCTAGATTTAACAAGACATCCTTCTTGTCAAGCACTGCCTTTAAATCCCTGACCTGGAGAAAACAAAATTGCTTAAAATTTGCTCTATAATCATCACTGTCAATCATTATCTTGTCAAACCTCTGAGTACCTCAATGCCAAAATCTGACAGTGATCTCTTCACATCCTGAAAAAAAAGAGCCACATCTTAGTCAGTCTTCTATTTGTTTGTATACTGTATGTGTTTGAGTGTGTATATGCCTACCACTGGAGTTCCTGGCTTCCCAGGCAATCCATCCTCGCCTGGATCTCCCTGATCAAACATAACACATCATAAGATAAACAGATAGAACATAAGACAAACAGAATCTAAAATTTAAATTCAATAGGACATACTTGTTCTCCTTTTGCGCCTGGTAGACCTCTTTCCCCCTAAAAAAGGAATTTATCCATTTACCATCATTAATATTAGTGTTGTTGTTTTCTGTAAGCATTACATGTAAATTTTTTTGGTGTTTAGCAAACTCCGAAATGTGTAGTGGTCAGTAAACCTTGCACATAACCTCGAACCATTTGGTCACTTGAAACATTTCCTACACCTTGATTGTTTCAATGGTTGTGTTAAACTTTCATTCAAATAACATGCCCACACATGTAAACTGACCCGAGCTCCAGCAGCTCCTGAGACCCCTGGAACTCCCTAAAAAAAGATTGATACAAAATCAAAACATATATATTGTAAACAGGTTTGAAGAGGAACATGAGGGTCAGCTCCCAGCAATCAACTGCACCCACTAATACATTTTTTTCCAGAGTATTCTTATCTATCGGGTTAGTGCAAAAAAATGCATACAGAATACCACTTTAAAACAAAAGGGAACAGAAAGACTTAATGACATGCTCAGTTTTTACGGATTCTTTCCTTTGCTGAAAGAAGATTACTGGCATATGTGTAAATGTATAAATAAACATGGATTGTACTGTCTGTGTGTAGGAACACTAATGGCTAGTTTGAATGTAATAACAAGTGAATGAAAAACTGGCATTTAGTATTATTTGCAATATTTGTTGCTACTCACAGGAGCTCCGGGAGTCCCCTGGGGTCCTGGGATAGGTACAACATCAGCCCCTTTAACATATACCGTCTATGGGAGAGAGGAAGAATGGGACAATTCAACAAAATTCGATTTAATAATTAATGGCCAATAATTTGCACATCAAATAAATTCTTGAGGGAATACCCATATAATCACACATTCCATACCAAAAGAAGTACAAGCACACATAAGCAATATAAACCTGTCCAGGTAGTCCTTGGGGTCCAATTCTGCCAGGGGGCCCTGGGGATCCAGGGAGTCCTGCAGGTCCAGCAGGTCCTGCATCACCACGATCACCCTTCTGCCCATCTTGAGCCTGACAAAGACAGACAACAAGAGAGGATGGCATAGATGAAACAAACTAGTGTCTTAATGAATGGGAATTCATTTGCACATCAAATACTCTCTTCTGTGAATAGTTCCTCCCTTAGGACTCAAACCCAGCGACTGTTAACAACACACACAAAACAGCCTTTCCTTCAAAGCTGTGGATATTGGATTTACAGCACATTTTTACACTGTAACTGCTCTACGCTTGATAGAAAAGTCTTTATAGAGAAAGATTAAAAAAAAAAAGCACAATGGAACACAGATGGTCTGCTGCTTTGAAGACGTAGAGGGGAGAGAAAAAAACACTATAACTGTACAAGAGAGAATAACAAAATAGCAGAAAAATACACAAAATAACCTCAAAATGGCCAGAAAACCAAACTGAAGATGACTCAAAAACACAAACACTTATTAAAAGTGAAATAATTAAGGGGCCCTTAATAATAGTATGATTTTAGTGAATGTTTTTGAAGTAACAAAAGTATAATTAACTAAAGAGCAGCAAAAATTCCCTTAAATTAAGCTATTTTAGTTCAGACTTTCTTTTTAAGCACATAGACAGAGAGAGAAAGAGAGTGAAGGAAAGTGAGTTGCTTACATTCCTTCCTGGAGGTCCTGAGTCCCCTTTCTCTCCCTGCAGATTTAAACAACCAAGACATGATCAGAATAGCATGAAAATAATGTATGACCCAATGTCATTGTATCTTACTCTAGAATGTTTCTTACCTTTCTACCATCTTCCCCAGGGAGACCATCTTCACCCTGATTTAAAAAATTAACATATATATTAACATAAAAGTATGACCTCTGAGAAAGTCATCCTTTTTTTCCTGTTATGTAAAGTGCCCCTGGGTTTGTGAAAGGTAAAATAAATGTATAAATGAAACCTATTATTATTATTATTATTATTATTATTATTATTATTATTATTATTATTATGATGGAGTGCATAAAAATGATCCTAAATCTACTGTACGACTGAAATTTAGAATGTGTGTAAGAACAGAAATTATTTATCAAACATTCACTGGTCTTACGCACACCAGTACGTAATGAATGTTTATGCGCAGTGATAAATCCCACAAATCAAGCTCAAGCACGCTCAGATGAATTTGCATTCTGAAATACCTCCAATTAACCATATATGCTGTTAACATTCCCTTTAAGAACTGTTTCAAGTTTCATTACCCGTAATGAAATTCTTAGGCTCGTAGTTTCCTCCAAAAGTATACAGATATTGTTTTTAAAAAAATTGAAGAGGAAAAAAATAAATAAATAATAATTAAAAAAAAAAAAATATATACACCCACACACACACACACACACACACACACACACACACACACACACACACACACATATATATACATACATATAATATTAGATAATTAAATATGTAAACAAATCGAACTTTTATATCATAACCTATATATCATAAGATATTGTCTGATTAAGTGCACTATTTCACAAATGAATCATAATGAGCTAGGGTAATGCGCATCCTAAGGGGTGCAGGCATAAAAGGAACACACCCAGACAGGAACAAGTATCTCATATTTCATATTAGTAACGTGTGGCTACCAGCAAGTTTCATGTGGATTTGTGATTTCCAGGTACAGTAATTCCCAGCGTATCCATTTACATTTACATTTACGGCATTTATCAGACGCTTTTATCCAAAGCGACTTCCATTCCCTACCTACAGGGAGCAGTCTCTCCCTGGAACAACTCAGGGTTAAGGGTCTTGCTCAGGAACCCAATGGTGGTTTAGGTAGGATTCGAACCCATGACCTCTTGGTCTAGAGGCGAGTATCCTACCCACTACGCCACCACCACGCCCAAGTACACAAAATAACCTCAAAATGGCCAGAAAACCATCTTAAGATACACAAAATAACCTCAAAATACGTTCCAAGAGCACCCGCATATACTGAAAAGCCACGTTGTTGTGTTTTGGTTTTAAAAAAAAAGAAGCCTAAAAATGTCTATTTTTATAGTGTAAATCTTAAATATGCCCACAAACAAGCTCCCAAAACACTTCAATTTCATTTTAAACTCATTAACCTTGAAGATATCATTGAGATAAACGCACATCCGTATTGTACAGTTTACACTGAACACCAACAGCATTAGAACGTAAATACCATGGCGAGAGTGAGAGAGAGCACAACACCACAACGTTCTTCAAGCAAAACTTCTTTCATTCTCAACTTTTACAGCTTTGAACAGACCTTTACAACACAGTACTGTGCCCCCATCTGCACCCTCGTACTGCACCCATCTCACCCAGAGCTCTTGAGATGGGCTCAACCACACAAATTACACACAGAACACACATTAGTTCACTAACTCTACTTGACAAACATCTACTCCCCCTCTAACACTCACAAAAATACACATAACTGGGCCAACTGTGCCGCAAATGCTCATGGGAGCCAGTCCTGCCATGCCCCCTCGTCCTCTGCAGGGTTTATGTTAGGGCGTGGTGCTTAGCAGACAAGCACGTGATTAGGAGGGGGCGTGGTGGACGATGCCTGGATGTCACAAAAGCACAAAAAATGCGAGGATATCTGCCTTTTCCGTGCATGTGCGGGGGATTCCGTGAAAAATTATTAGTTTGGTTCTCAGAAAAAATCCATGTGAGACTGAATCCGCGACTGCTGATCCACGTAAAAATGAGGGATTACTGTATATGAAAGCTCAAGTTTTAAACATACAATTTCTTCTTGAAAAAATAACAGCACATGACAAATCACAGAATAAAAAAAGTTCATGCAGTGTCTGTGCTGTTCATTTTTATATAGCTCTGTTAACTGTTCTTCACTGGCTGTAAAAGTAACAATCCTATAAACATTTTTCTGCTAACACAGCCAATACACTGGCATTTGCACGAAAAATCTATGGTCTGTTCTCTCATCCACTAGCAACCACATTAAGATAATTACAGAAGCTCTATTGCATTGCTAAAACAGCTTCAGTAATGCCATCAACAAATCATTTGAAAATAGGAAGACTGGGAGCAGACTCATCATGCACCTTATAATCTCTCTCACTCAGAATGTGGGAGCATTTGTACTTGACAGACTGCAGCCCATCGCACACTTCTGCAGCACATGGTTTATTAGCCTGAATTATCTCACACAGATAAGCCATTATAGTGTAAAGTGCTGATTTATGATCATCACTTTGGGCTGAATTATAATCACCAGGATGGCTGAAATGTTGTATTATGCAATAGTTAATTGCCTTGTTAAGTGAGCCAGCCTGGGGTGTATTCGCTCAGCTGGAATGAGAGCAGCCTGATGACATTTCCATGGTGCAGAAGACACATTTCAGACAGGGCTGTACTTCAGAGGAGAATAAATCATATCTGCAGGGGGACCTAACAAATGTAGACACTGCTTACTGAGAAAGTAAGCAACACTGGCTGACTACCATATGGGATACAGCGGTGCTTGAAATTTTGTGAACCCTTTAAAATGTTCTATATATCTGCATAATACCTAAAGTAGATAAAGAGCACCCAGTTAAAAAATGAAACATAACATTAGTCTTGAAAGTGCTAAAAGTACTAACATTTCCCTCATCTGCTGACTTGTCATGGACAGTAGGTACAGTAGGGGGGCCAATACGAAGCTTTTTTCACTGCTCCTTATTCAATTTTTTTTGTTGCTGGTACATGGTTACATGGAGCCACACAGTTCTCTGGTTTTCTTTGTCTGGGAGAAAGTGTAGGATTGTTCTTTGCTGCCAACAACGCAACACTTCTTCAACACTCCGTCAAAGTTAAATATGTGCAATATATTTTTTTCAGTATGTGCAATATACTTATAACAATACTGTGCAATATATCTT
>JBBIGB010000109.1:13326981-13338998 GCA_037577075.1 Alestopetersius hilgendorfi
CACACACACACACACACGCACACACACAGACACACACGTATCATTTTCCAACACATTGCAATAATTGCAATAATTGCCTGCTACATTAGAAACACACAGGTTAGCCATTGCTGTTTTAGCAGGTCACAAGGTTCAGACATACCAAGCTGTTTTAGTGCTTTTGTCTGGGTTTGCGAAGCGGAAGGCAGTGGCTTCCCTGGCAGAGGTGGAAACTATGGGTAGAAGATAAAGTTATGCAACTTCTAGTACTTGTCCTATGTGGCAACATAACATTGATTATTCAGACTGAGCAGATTTTAAGGAACTGTAGTAAGCATTATTTTATAGAGGAAACACTGGCTCACATTTCCTAATCATAACTCAAAATACCTTTAAATGTAATGAATACACCTTTTTTGTTCATTTATGTTTATTTACACAGTAGTATGATTTAGACAAAAAAAGTAGTATGATTAGACAACAAAACGTTTTCTTATGGTTGCAACTACTATTTTGAGAATGTTATTTAGCCTAAAGAAATTAGCATATACTTTATTAAATATTATTAAAGAACAGACTCCAAAACATTGCAAGAAATCATGCAATTGTAGTGCCTTCACATAGATACACTGTCAGTGTATTCTGATGATTCTACACATGTTTTGGAAAAGTTACTCAGTAATAGACAGACAGTACTCACTATGACTCCTTGTAATCCTGGTACATCCTCCTGAGAGAAAAGACTCTGCTGAAGCCAGTCCAAATCCTCATATGTTCTAAAAACACACACCCCGACAGTACTGTGTGACTAAAGAAGAAGGGGTGGGGGGGTGGGAGTGGGGTTGAAATAGTTTATTTACATCAGACTTCTGCCCAACTATTTCTATAACAGTGCATTTAATAAAAAGGTGTACAGTGCAAGGCTGCTCTCTCTACCTTCTGAGATGTGATGGCAAAAGTTAACGAATCTCCATCCTGTGTGATATCAGTGACCTTGATACTGCTTGCATTCACACTTGGTGCTGGCTCTTCATTCGATCCCTTCAAAAACATCCACAAAACAAGATCTGACGGCCCGATTATTGATTGAACACACTAACTCATATTCTTAAGTCACACAAGGTCTCTGTTACACATTACACATCAAGGTCATATGTTTTCTCGTTCATTAATGTTTCTCCACATCAGCACTTCCACACTAGTATTGTTATTGTGCATTCATCTGGTCGCAAGAATTATATAAAAACCTTTTCCTTCAGAAACTCCTTAGGTGTTGCCCATCTTAGCCACCCATCTGCTCTCTCTCTCTATGTATATTTTACTGAGCACAAGTAGATATAAAAGCCGATGTGAATGAATATATGATTGTCTGATACTATCTTCTGTAACAGCTACTCATGATAATGCCAAATGCAACAGACAACACAAATCTGGCAGAAATATATAAATATAAAAACATTTCTCATAATTTAAATACCAAGCATTGTATAACCACGGACCACGTTTGTTGCTTGAGAGATTCTTTCATTTTTAGATCTTTGATTTTCTGCAATGCAGACAGCAGATGAGTTCACATGAAGATCATGTGATATCCCAAGTAAAGTTCTCACTCACCATTATTTCCTCAGTGTTTTGTGCAGAAGGACTTTGGACTGAATGACAGATGCATAAAAATAAAGACAGTCAAACCATATAAGTCCTTCAGCAGATTAACTGAAAAATTCCTTTCCCTTATAGACCCTCACACACACTCTTGTTGCTCTCTTTTTGCCTCTATAACCAAAATGCCCACACACACAATTGTGGAAAGCAGGATATCCTGCGAGGCAAAGTTCACAGAAGTCATGTGATGCATTTGTCCCATCCCATGTGTCCCAGTATTTGTTAATGTAAGTTATTATCATCTGTGTGCACATGTCCGTGTGTGTGTGTGGGTGACTGGGTGGGTGGGATAAAGTGTGTGTGTGTGGGGGGGCGGCGGGGGGGTTGGTAAATCCTCCAAATGTGAATCAAGGGAGTTATTACTTTGCTCTGCTGTCTCCTGAAACATTACTTTAACTACTTAAACTAAATGTATGCAATCCTACAATAAACTCAGCAGGTTTAATGGTTTGGCACAGAAGATCTAACAATTTTTGGCTGGCCTCCATTGACCAGATGATGGCTGCTGTGGCAGAACATTTGTCAGAATTCTTCAGCACAGCTCAGGGCTGTGTAATGAAGGGTGATCTGGAGCAGTGGTTCCCAACCTGGGGTCTGGGCCCCCCTTAGGAGGGTGCTTACAGTTTTGTCTGCACTGAGGTTACCAAACATTTGTAGACATTAAATTCTTAAAATCCCAATATCTAAGAAACGTAAAAGTGTGCGTTTGTGTGAGTATACAAACAAAAACCTACAACTGGTGTTTATTTTTTGCAAATAAAAGTTTGTAGTTAATCACTTTTTGTGCATCTGTGTGGGTAGGAGTTTGGGTTAGGGGTGTCTGGCTTGGGCACAGGCAAGGGGGGTTTCAAGGAAAAAAGGTCAGAACCACTGATCTGGAGGGTGGTGTTTTACTTTCAGTCCTGAGCTGAAAAGGTTTAGATTAAATTATTCAAGTCCTCTCTCAGTGTTCAGCACATTAATGTGCAAAAATGTGCTTAACCCTACCTTAATTTATCCCTGAAAATACACCAACCCCCTTCATCAGAATTGAGTGGCCATTAATTTGTGAATTAGATAAATTTAGGTTTAAGGCATGAGTGTGAAACCCCTTAATCTTAAACATATGGAATTTATTCAGGAGCTTCTATTATTTAAGGGACAAATTTTAAAAAGTAAGAGGAAAATTCAGTAGTTTTACCTCTTAATCAGTCTTAATCTGTGCACATTTCTCCTTAATTTGCCTTTATTACCTGGAAATTAAGGTCAGAATTGAGGTAATTATAAGGGGTAAAATTAAGACGTTTGGTTTTGTAGTGCAGTGCCAGTGAGCTGTTCTGGTGGAGCATCTGCCAAATAGTCTACCATTAGTCTTGTTATGAGAGAAAAGAGAGAGGAAAGGAAGCGTAACTCCTGATGGAGGCCTCCTGCAAGAGGCATGGCCAGAAACTAGAATCTTTGCTCAAAGGGAGGAGAGAAAAGGATCATTAGCAGAAAAGTTTAACATTTAATTAAAATTTTCTGTCTGTTTCACTTAGACAGTATGATCATTACCTAGATAGATGGTAACAACTGTAGCGTGAAAAATTAGCTCTAGCTTATCTACCTCTTCCCTGTTCAATGGATATATTAATTTCCAAACAAATATAATGGGTATAGAAAAGAATAACCTCCTCAAAATTTTCACATTTTGTTGCTTTGCAGTCAGCTGTATTTACTCAATGCAATATATATCATCCAAAAAAAGATTGCAAACGTTCAGGGAAAAAAATATATAAATTAAAAAAAAAATCACTGTCTCCGTATATTTAATTACTGCTTTGAGTCTCTCAGGATATTTCTCAACCATCTTTGCACATGTAGACTATTTACCCACATTTCTTTACTGTTCAAGCTTCTTAATTATAGGCTTTACAAGATACAAGATACTTTATTTGTCACATGCAGTCATACAAGTATAACACACAGTGAAATGTATCCTGATCCGCACCAATTTCTGACTGTGCAAACATTAACAATAAGTAAATTCTACATGAAAAATAAAATCTAAAATTAAAATCTAAAATATTCAAAAAATTTAAAATTTAAATTTTTACTCTTTTTACACTCACAGACTGATAAAGCATTTAATTTTTTGTATCCATCACCTGAAAATGCATGCTTTTTTAGCATGATTAGTTACATCTGATTGAGTTTACAAATATTTTTTAGGAAGGGTGATCCTTTATGCATCTCAGTGATGCAGGATTTTTTTTTTTTTACTGAACTGCTCACATATCTTTCAGATGTAGTGAGTAAATACAGTTGCAATGTTTTTGTTTTTATTTCAGCCTGCAAAGCAACAAAATGGGAATATTTTGAAGGGGGTGATTCTTTTCTATACCCACTAAATATGAATCGCTTTTCTATACTAAATTTATTGATGCTGTAGAGAGAATGACATTCATTTTTGGTAGAAAACAGATGGTTACAGGTGGCTTTGTGTGAAGGTCCTAGAAACAGGATCTGCTTTGCCAAATGGAGAAAAACATTCAGCTCCATGGATACAAAATCGAACAGAAATGCCTTAAGGTACTGGAGAAAAAGCTTCCTGTATTAACAAAAATATTCCAACACTATAAATCAAATGGACAATATTGGCAAGATAAAATACACCTGGACCCATTTTACTTTCTCAGTTGGTAACTGGTTTTTACTAACAGGATGTTAGTCACTGTGATTCTGCACCATGAAAGCTAATTAAAGATACGACCCTGTTCTGGTGGCCTGCTGGCCCAGTTCAGGATGACATTTGTGGCATTTGAAGAAGAGACATGAGAGCAGCACAGCAGAGAAAAAAGGAGTTTTTACTGAGGCGGTTACTGATACAGTCTGTGGTACAAGAGGCATCTACTAGATCCACTGCACAAATTAAATAGTAATAACTCTAGTCTTTTAGGTGTTCCAGAGCAGACTTGCTTTCAGTGAAGCAAACAAATGCAGAGACTGGGTTTTGTCCAAGTATTGTGAGTCGATCACATTTCCGGTGCCCACTTAGACACATTCTTGCAAGTATTCTGCAACATCAGGTGTTTGGCCAACTGCTCTATTAGATAAGGGACCATATAAAGAGGAAATTATATAATTAACTTTTCAATAAAGAACGCTTTAAAAAGAGAGCTCAGATTGAGTTTTTGTAAAAGGATAAAAGGTCATCCACACTCTGAGCTTGTGAATTTTGCTGAGGCTGTGAAGTAGATGTATGCTGGCCCATAAAAGGTAGATGTGTATGTACATTTTGTGTTTGTCTTTCAGTGCTACCCTGAACTGATCCTCCCTGCCTCTCAGACCATTTGAAGATATGTTTTCCTTTCCCCCAGCTATCTTGTCCAGATCTGGCTTGATTAGTCCTTTTCTCATCTGTGAAATATGTAGTGGGTGGTGCAAACTCTGAATCCCGCTCCTCCCGACGACGACTTGTCCACTGACCCAAGGAGAATTCTGTAGGGAACATTTAGGAATAGTTTTATTATATATGAATATACAGGCATGAATCAGCACCAGAATTTTATGCACATTTGCTCACCTTTGCCTTTGTCCCACTCTCTGACATGTGGTATCCCTGGTCTAGTGTCTCTTCTCTCTTGAATTTCAACCTCTACCTTCTTTACTGCAGCTTCAGGGGGAGGGGGTCCAATTAAATCATTAGCCTCAGCCTCTTCCTCAGCCTCAGCAGCAGGAGCTACAAGGAAGCAAAAATCAGATCTTGAAACTGACACAGCATGTACACATTAAAAACATCATGCATATAAACTATGAATATGCCGATCCAATGTGCCAAAATGAACTGGATCAGATATTGGAAAGGACCTGAACTATCATGTAAATTTTTAATTATACTTTGAGCAACATAACGTCAAGAGAGGTACACAAGCAAGCACACAGATGAGCAGCAAAGATGTGTCTCAAATAAAACTGAAATACAAAATAGTCTAAATGTCTAGCAAAGAGTCATTGACGAATCACCAAGGTATGCAGAATTCCATAATGGATGTACTGGGCACAGTGGGTGTAGAAACTCATTAAATTAACTAACACTAGAGATGAAGCAGGGAGCCATTTTGGATTCAAACAAATTATTAACATCTTAGTTGTTTAAGATAGGGTACAAGGCTGTACTGGATTGATATCAGTAGCAACTGATAATCAATTTTGCCGCATTGGATATAAAAAAGTGGTAACATGCCACCTCTAAAATAAACTATACACTTTAACAACATTCCCAGAATATACACATCAGCTAATTCTAACACACAAATACACACCTTCTCCCTCTTCAGCTCCTGGTTCCAGCTTCCCTTTCTTCGCCTTCCGCATCCTGACTTTTGCCAGTCGAGCTTCGAGTAGAGCTTTCCTCTTGTCCTTCAGCTGCTCTCGTTTGGTGCGTTGCTCTGTAGTCTAAACAAAATGAACAGTTTAACAGCATCTGCAGAAAAGCTAATAGGTCAATAACTTATCAATTGTCATAATAAATGGTAATGTTGTGTAATATTCATAACTGTTTAAACATTCAGCCCAGTTAATAACTGAAGCAGCAATCTTTAAAAGAATTCAATATAAACAATTCAACCAAACTCCCCACTATTATTAAAAAAAAAGTCAGACTGAAATTTCAAAGTGTAAAATGAAACACATTTATTGTTACAGAAAAAAATAATACTAATAACAGATACAACTAATAATAAAAATGACAGATAGGCTGCAAAGATGAAAGTGCACATGGCTTTTTAGTTTTTATGTTTTGTTTCACAAGAAATGCAAGTCTTCACATTTCTAATTGTTTCTGACAATGGCTTGTTTTTTTGTTTCTAGCATTTGGAGTTTGAATGAAGTTATGATTACCTGGTCTCTCAGCATATCCAAAGTTTCTCTCTGTTTTCTGCGCTGTTCCTCATCATGAGAAAAAGCAAAATATCCAACACCCAGCTCTCTGGCCTCTGAAGCGAACACACAAATATTATTAATACCCACCTCAAGCATTCGCACAGGCATATCCTAAGACATGAACATTATCCATCTCTCACCTTGATCTCGGATGTTTTCATAGTGAATGGGACCCACAGGTCTCTTCATCTGCTCTTCTTCCTCCTTTTCCCACTGTTCCCTCTGCATCTCTCGCCTCATGTCCTCAGACAACAGAGTCCTGTCCGCACCAGTCACTCTAAAGAAAGACAGATACAAGCAATTATGCATAACTTTGGGCTATATTATTGTTTTTGTGATGTAAACAAACTACTAACAAGTAGACTCCAAATGTTTACACTGAAATAAATAATACATTTAATTTAATTTTTTTAAATCAAGGGCTGCTTTCCACTAAAGACATTGTTAAATGAACATAAAAGAGGAATGGTATGCACCATACCATTCTAGCCAAACTGTAGCATAGTAGCTAAAAACAAGAACAGGTTGACAGCTACTACTACTACTACTACAGGAACCACAGCTAGCTGACTAAAAAGCACAGAAAGGTCATGGCAATGTTCACATTAACATATTTTAAAGTTACAAAACAAAAATAAAATATATAAAGCTGGAACTTGTGTGTGAGAGAGAGAGAGACAAGGACGTATGCTGTATACTTTTTGCTCTGTAAATCTTGATCCATTTTCTGAAACTCTGGTAAATCTTTTCTCAAACACTTCCTTGATCTACCCAATGCATCAACATAGTCCACCCTAAGGAAAAATGAGACAAAGACAGAGAAATAACACTTATACGCTCCAAAGAAAGTGATAATATAAGAATGCTAGAGATACTGATCACATAGTCCAACAGTCATTATACCATTCCTCGTCTGCGCTCTGTGGAGGTGGGATTGGGACGCGTGTGTCAGATTCTTCTCCATCTCTGTCTCTCTTCTCAGCCTCTCCGCTGTGTGCCCCTTTCTTCTGATCAATTATCTTCTGGGTGAAGTCAACCAAGTAAAGATTTTCAGTTTCCTCATCTAAAGAAGAAAATTGCCAGAGTCTTTCAGTTTTTATAGATGGGTCTGTGTGAGGATGCCAACTGTTGATAAATCACAGTAAAGAATGCCATGCAGAGGCCATAAAATCATATTCATAAACGAAGGCCGTCTCTACCTGGGAAATCTCCTTTAGTCATTTGTTCATACAATCGTGCCTTCTCTTCCAACTTCTGCCTAAAAGAATGTAAAGAAGAAAGAACAAAAATGAGTATGGATGTAGTTGATAAAGAATAACTAATGGAAAGCTTTGTAGGAAAGCATGTTTCACCTTGATTTGTCCAAGTTCTGTTCTTCCTCTGTAGTTTGCTGTATATCCTTCTGAGCACGTGCAGACACTCCTTCATTCTGTTTACTCCAAATATTGGGTTTCTACAGTGGAAAACGAACACACTATAGTAATTCAGCCTATTGTTTTGGATTAGATTTAGACACACCATTAGGTTTACTTGCCTTTGGTTTGGGGTGTGATTTAGGCGCAGGTCCTGCTTCCTGGGAAAGTCTTTCATGTTTGAATGCTTCCTGCTTCCGATAAAGCTCTGCTTTTAAGTCAACCAGCTATAAAAATGAAAAATCACAATATAAGTGACAATACAAAGAAAATATAAGTTCACATTATACACTGCAGCCAACAGGTAATAAGACAGTGGTACCTGATTAGATATAAAGTATTTGTTCTGTACTACATAATATTGTAAATGACAAAGAATATAAACCTAAATGGCAGACTTAAAATGCAGCTTTATTTCAGGCATATTTTATAAGGGCAGTCACTGACCCTACTTTCCTTTTATACACAATCTACTGTTTGGGTGTTTTTGGACAGCTGTATTCATGTACAAAGAAGCGAATTTAAGATTTGGATAACACTTGAATCTGAAATATACTGTCGTTGTCTCTACATTAAAGAAGGTTTAAGACACAAGTATAAACCATTAAAGACCCAGCCAAACTCTTTGTTTAAACTAAACTGATCCCCATACATAGCTGAAGCCCTGTATTAAACATGATTTTAGGATTATATTTCAAACTATATTTAATGCAAAGGAGGACTAACTCCATATTAAAAGTCCGTGTATTTTAATTCTATGAATTCTGGCCTGATTCTGATTGCAATGTCATTTAAATACCCATTGGTGTAGTGGTAAGGCGTCACAATACTTTTGTCCACATAGTGTACCTACTTGTTACTTATGGTACGACATAGTTAGAGCTTGTTGTCCGAATTTCTTAAGATAGTGTAGAAATGCACAAGTCTATCTACGTAACCCTGCAAACAGTACCAAAATAAAACGAATTTCCAAGCGGACGTTAGCTAGGTGGTTTAGCTTGCTAACAAAATCCAAAAATCAAAACAAGCGTTCACTCCCGTACCCAGTCCACACCGAATGCCTAAGGAAAAAAAGACGGTGTTCAAGACTTACCGACGACGCTGTGACTTTATACTGTTTTTTCTTTTTATCCATGTTATCGAAGGGTTTAGGTTTAATAAGATGTTGACATGTAGAGCGCCATGTTGTACATAACGTTGTGAAGAGGCGAGGTTAAAGAAACTCGACACTGCCCCCTGCTTCTGCGGGGCTTTAAAGCAAGAGAACAGAGAACAACCGGAGCCTGAGAGCGAGACCGCCACAAGTTCTCTGACTTAACAAATGTTAACAAAAAAGTTGTTCTTTTTAAGCTGGTGTGGATTTATGTACCAAAATGGTTGTAATATATATTATCCCTTGGAATGCATCTGGTGGCACTGCTCCCAGGGTACCCCTGGTTAGTGGCAGCCCACTGCTTCACTTAATGAATGGGTTAAATGCAGAGAAAGAACATCACATTGTTCACACTGTGTTCTGTGTGTTTATGTGAGGGGCCACTTTATTTTACCGGAATAGCACAGCTGTTTTATTGCTGTAACTTCTGATTTAAGCAGTCTGGGCTGAAAACAGGGACAGACTAGGACATAAAAACAACCCTGGTCCCAAATAAGCCCAACACAACCAGAATGTGCATATTAAGTGCAATAGCAGGGTTGTCATGATACTCCCATAATATTATACTAGCCCCAGTCTTACATTTACAATAGCAAATAACATTACAATACCTCTAATTATCATAGTAAGCTTTCTACTAAATATGCGTTCCTCTTTCATCATTTTATCACAGATTTTTTGATGGGGTAGGCACACATTTTTTCACTGGCAAGCTGAACAGGCTGCTCCGAATTTCAGCCAGTCACTAAACAGAGTAGATGCAGAGAGAGGTGTTTTGGCAGCTCCTTTTTATCTAAAAAAAGTCTAGATTTGTCAGTAGCTGCATATTTGAAAAAGGTTGATAAAAGGGTCTGAAAAGTAATTAAATCTAGCAGTAGTCGAGTAGTTTTTTTTGTCATTTGACCTTATACACACACAATACACAATGGAGTGTACCAGCAGAGCCTTCTTTTTCAACATTTGTTTCAGGTGTTTTTAATGCCTGGACAAAAAAGTCATTGTGATCATTTTTTTATGGAAGTGTCACGTTTAAAGTTCGTAGCGAAGCCACAAAGCAATTCAGTCATTTACTGTGTGCACTGAGGCTGTAGACCTGTGATCATTTCTGAGAGATGATCAGCAGCGCAGCTATGTCACTCCGGCTGTCATATCCATTTTCCATTTACTGTTCCATTTACTGCTCCCTCCACCTGATATCCATCACTAATGTGTACAAGGAATTGCTCTGTTAACTTTTGAAAGCCAGTATCTCTTATCTTAAAATACACAGATATTTGGGCACACCAGTAGTGTCAAAAATATTCACCACATTAAGAGACAGTGACATTCCGCTGTGTTTGGTTTTCCACAGTTATCTGCTTGTTAAGTGTTGATAAGCAGCAGACTATTTAAGAGTGAAGCTCTCTACAGAGCGAAAAAGCAGATACCAGTATCTTGAGCTTGCTAGACCAGGTAAGACATACAACCTAAGGAAACACATGCTGAAATATACAAGCTGTGGACGTGTTTTATAGTATTTATTTATCCAGTGACTTTAATAATGTGTGTGTGTGTTCTATTGTGAGCAAAGAATTGTATCTCCAAACTTCATATTATGTGTAATTTTACATCCTGATTAATGTGTAAAGACAGATAATGAAAACACACACGCATACACACACACGCACACACACACTGATCCAAATGCCATACTGGTTTTATCTCTTCACTGGAGGTCAGTAGCTGCTTGGATTCAGGAGATCCCAGGTGCCTGCTCAGGATGCCAAGCCAAAGCCGCGCAGGTCATGTGATCTTGCTCCTCTTTGTTTTTTCCCTGTGGGCTGAATGTGTCATGAGTGGATCCAGTTTCCTCAGCCCCACCCAGAAACCACAGGTGACAGATGTGTTCAGGATTTGTAAAAACAAATCTGTGTATTTGTGTTGGAGACAATGTGATTTTTCAACCAGTATGTATGTATTTTAGGGTCGGGGAGATCGAAAGCCACCTCGAATGGGACGGCGGGCAGCAGCAGAGGCTCCTTTTCCTCTGGAGGATGACCACTTTGTGGTATGTATGTACTCACACATACTGTGTGAGTACTTATATATCCAGACACACCCAGATCTTTGTATTATAAATGACATGCAAGTGTGTTTAATTCAATGTGAATAGATAAGCCTATTTAGGCCCTCTAAAAGTCCAAGAAGTCATTTGACTGTGAACACAGATACATGGAACTAACCAGGTTTCAGTCATTTAACAGAAATGGAAAATGGCTGTATCTCTGTGCCAGAGCTCTTTACTGAAAGAGTGAGTGTAAAACTACAATAAACATTAGTTCATGTCTGTTATAAACTTAAAATAAAACACAAGGCAAAACACAATTTGTCAGTTAAAATGTTTGTTTACTCTAGAACTGTCCAAAAATGTGAGGATTGCTAACAGACAGTTTTTGTATCTGGTGTTGACATTAATGGCCCAAACTGAAACTTTAAGCTAATGGCCCAGCTTAAAAAGTTACGTTATATCTATTATGTCCAGTGTACTTCTAGCACAAAAGTAATTTTTTTAACAAATGAGAAGTGACCTTAGATGTATTTTGTTCCCCGTGAAAAAATACTACATAAGTAGTATACAAGGTAGTAAACTGTACTTCCAATACACCATTAAATAGATTGTCAAACCAGAGAGTATTACTTTTTGCTGTAATACTGTGCGCACTGAACTCGGTGTCTCCCGTGTTCCACTCATACAAATCGCTGGGTGGACAAGTGAGTGGAGGGACGAAACTAATGATTTTTAGAAGTGGACACGTCTCCCCCTGTTACCAATAAAGATAACATTAAGGTAGCTGATGATTCTTTCCTTTATTTCCTTTTGTGCTTGAACTCACACCTTTTTGGTTTGGTATTGAAGTTGTTGTTTTTTT
>JBBIGB010000109.1:13349252-13361000 GCA_037577075.1 Alestopetersius hilgendorfi
CACACACACACACACACACACACACACACACACACACACACACACACACACACACACACACACACACACATCAAACAATAACATCTTTCACAGCCTGTCAAATGACCTAAAAATACATTTTAATATACAGCCAAAATGTGGCATTGAGACCATCAGAATCAGAAAACTTTTTATTGATCCTAGAGGAAACTGCTTGTGCTACGACTGCACAGAGACATGAAGACTAATATTAAATCAGTCAACATACTCTAAAAATATTCTCAACTATATACACCATGCTATGTAGTTGAGAATACAGTAATCCCCCAGTTTTACACAGATCAGGACTCGTGGATCCAATCACACACAGAATTTTTTTGAGAACAAAACTGAACAACGTGGAACCTGCAATTATTCTCCGCATTTATTTTTTTCTTTTTTTGTGCCAATATGGGTTTTTTTTACTCATTTTAGTTCTAAATGAATAAAAATATATAATTTACTACGAACAAATGGTAATCCAAATATAAATTCAGCTAAATTTCCAGTTATTGGCTGATGTCCGCCTGTTTTCATTTCATTCTACTAATAGCCCTGTCTCTCTCTGTGCATGGATTGCCCATGTATATGTGTGTGTGTGTGTGTGTGTATATAATATACACATATATATGAGATTGGTGATTACACCTACATTACTAATAAAAATACATTAAATTATTACTGTATTGACCCTACTTATACAAAAGGAAACAACAGGCATATCGGTATTTACATTCTAGCACAGCAGGTGTTCACAGTAAAATACACAAAATATACAGGATATGGGTTTATCTTTACTTTTTCTTTAAGGGTAATGTATTAAACTGAGTTTAAAATGAAATTAAAGTGTTCTGGGAGCATATTTGGGGGCATATTTAGGGTTTACACTATTAAAATAGGCATTTTTACCAAAACACAAGAATGCAATTTTTCACTATACGCGGGTGCCCTTGGAATGTAACCTCTGCGAACAGCAGGGGATTACTGTATTTATATATATAAAATCTGGGTAATAAGAGATAAAGTAAAAGATAAGAGATAAAGTAGCCACATAAAGAGTTGTTTATCTGCTCCAGCTAAACAAATGAAAGCCAAAGCCACACACTGACACACCAACACTCTGAGTTAGTGTACCTGGGAGTGTGATGTTGGCTATAGACACTTCACCATTTCCTTGACTTGCACTGGGTAAATACATCTCCTTTTTGTTCACCTTCATGGGATCATCAGACTCAGTATCACGAACCATCCATGGGTGCCCTATCAACAGAAGGACGTCATTAATGTGCATATTAACCTATTACCTTTTTACATGATAACCATATTGAAAGTTTCTGAGTTGGCCCCAAAGACACTGTGCGTGTCGCTAGCCTGAGGAAGAGATCCATTATGAGAAAGTAGATGCACCTTTTTTCAGGAATGGTTAATGAACATTAGGTTCAGTGTTCACTTGCTCTCCGAACACACCTTTATTTCTGATTTGCAGAAAGAGATTAGAGTTTTGCCAAACTGTCAACTTGGCGGCCTGTTGCAGTGCAAATTTTAATGCTTTCCCTGCATTAACCCATTTATACAACTCAGTCAGTGGGGTTAGTTACATGATTCTTTGGAACAGATGTGTTGAAGACAGGGAAAACACAGAATTTCTCTATCAATATCAGAGAGTATGGGTAAATGGGTTTGTTACACAAATAGCTTGATTCATCAAAGCACCCAATAACTCACCTGAAAACTGATTGGTTAGAGGATGGGCTCATTTGCATATTGTAGCTATCTGTAATATCAGTATTGCAGAGACAGATATTGCAATAACCAAAAAAAGCTGATATATTGTGCAGCCCTAATTTGTACAGTAACATAGATGTAAGCAAGGCAGTCGGAAGCCTTTGCAGAGTAATTTATTAGTACCTGGATTGAAATCAACCTATAGTGTAATTCAATATTATATTACAATTTGCCTATGGCACATGTCTGACAAAGAGATTGGTGTTCATTTTGTTTTATGGCACAGAGCAAGTACAGAGCGACTGGACAATATAAGTTGGCCTCATTCCAGCATGTAATTTCAAACAGCCCGCATCTTATTTGAGTTGTTTGTGTCATAACTGAAGGGGTGAGTTGAGGTTAGTAAAGTAAAATGAGCCCTTATAGTCATGCATGAACACACCACAGCACAGCACACAGTGTGAAAAGTCAGAAATTCTTTCTCTGCATTTAACTCATTGGGCAACCAGGAAAGCAGGGTGTGGGGACAGTCCTTTACTAGGTCCTTGCAGGGGCAACTCCACTTGCTGTCCCAAGTACTCGGTACCAGCTAATTTTAAGTTCAAGTTTATTTAAATAGAACATTTTCATACACAACAGGTTATTTAATGCATTTTACAGAAATAGAATACAAAATAAAACAAAGTGGCCCCTTTATAGTCACATGTGAACACACCCCAGCACACGATGTGAACAGTGTGAAATTCTTTCTCTACATTTAACCCCTTCACCAAGTGAAGCAGTGGGCAGCCAGGGATGCAGCGCCCGGGGAAGAGTGTGTGGGGGTGGTACCTTGCTTAAGGGTACTTCAGTGGTGCAGCGACCAGTCCTGTGATTCGAACCCACGACTGCAGTGTACATACCGAACTCTCTACTAACACACTTACAATACTTCAAGGTTTTAACACACATATATTATCATGGACATAACATAGGGAAAAGGGGGCCAGGTAAAAAAAAATACAGTAGGCAGACCTATTCCTAACCACTAGGCCTCTAGGCCACCAAGTATAATGGAAGAAAAGAACATTTAAAGTGCAACAGAAGTGCAAATGTTTAAAAGAAGGCAGAGGACAATGGTGCAGTGTTTAGCCGCTTTCTAAAGCTGGTTGCATTTTTTGCAAAATTAAGAGAATGAGACACCCACCCACATAAGTATTTATCTTCTTCCCCGTCTGAGGCTTTAGGTCTCCGTAAGACTGCGGCTCTCCGTGAAAGTCGATCCAGACGAGTTTAACGGTCCGTGGACTGCGGTTACAGAACACCACAGGAGCCGGGAGACGGCTGTTCAGGGAGCGGACCAGAGGGAGCGGCTGCGGCGGGTCAACAGACTCCCGAGGCTGGGGCATGGTCCACCACCGCACCGGGGCGGCACTCTGATCTTCTCTACAGCTCTAACACAGCACCGCCCGGCCAAAGGGCTACACAACCGGTTAATCAAACTTATAAAGAGACTGGGTTGTTTATTTAACCAAGTATCAAAAGAGTGAGAATAACTACATTGCAGAATGTAGCAGCAAAGCTACATAGCGTCTGTGCCCAGTACGTGCTGTTTGTTTTGATTACGTAAACAATCGGAGAAGAAGTCAATCAGGCGAAACAGCTCCCTCTGTTGGCCTTCTGAAGTGAAACTCTCACCGCAGGGTGTCCTTATAATTAAAAAAAAAATCTCGTAGTCACGTGTGAACACACCACTCCATAGTCTAAAAATCTTTCCCTGCATTTAAACCATTCACCCACTGAAAAAGTGGGCAGTCGGCGCCAAGGGACTAGTATGTGGGAATACTACCTTGCTCAAGGGTACCTCAGTGGTGCCAGTAGCAGTTCTGGGATTCAAAACCACAACCTTCTGATCACAGGGGCATCTCCCTTAACTAAGCCAACAGCATAAATTTACATCATGCACCAGCTGTAGTTAAGTCTTTCTTCTCTTTTACTTCTTCCAAGCTGCACACGTGTTTTTAGAACATCTGCATTTTAAGTATAATTAATACAAATGGACATTCCCAAAATGATTTTATTAGCGTATTTAATGGAACCGAAAATTCCCTTCCTGATGAATTGTTTGAACATTATCTTTACAGATATATCAGTCAGTGGCCATTTGACTGTATGTATATTTTACTTTTATTATTATGGATATGAGTGACCACTGAAATATGCACATGTTCAGGGTATCTGCGAAATGTATGTGTATCTGTACTCCATTTCAAGGAAATGTGAGGTCTTGCATTTATAATATTTCTAATAGACATTTTGCAAAAAAAGCTGCAGTCTACATACCGACCTCTCTACTGACACACCTGAAATCCTTTCAGTGTTTGAACACACATACATCCAAAACATTGTCATGGACAAAAGATAGGGAAAAGGGGGCAAAGTGAAAATACAAAAATACATTAGGCAGACTTATGCCTCTGATATAATTTTACAATGATATGAGTGACTCATCAAAATCATCATCTGTCCACCCCAATCAGTAGTTAGTGTGGCGTCCAGTACCACATGGCACCTGTAGCCATATAATGTGCCCCCTTTCTATCATTAACCTTAACTAGGTCCTCTTTCTTTGGCCAATAAAAATGTGCACAAAATCGTCTCTCCTATTTACAGGAGCTCTGTTCATATTAACATAATACCAAGAACCACCATGTGATAACCCTTTCATAATACACTTTTCCCCAACATGAGACTGTTAAGTGAACCAAACGTTGTTCTGGGCATCAATGGGTATGATATCAAAGACACCACGCTTAAGTTTGAAAGGCAGCAGTATCTGTTACAACAGCAAAAACATGTTCAGATTGTAAAAGCAGTAGATTTGAATTGGGCCATTGTGCCTCTTGGTTTGATTCTGCAAGGGAAACTAATTTACAAAGTTTGTTTTTTTCTCCCTTTCTCGTCCTTCACTCCTCCAATGTTTCTATATCTCCATCACCTTTTTGAAGCAGCCAACACTATCTTCTTGCCTTTTCACCCTCTCTCTCTCTCTCTCTCTCTCCTCTTCCATTCTGGAGTGTGATGTTTCGGGTGAAGTTGAGGAGGACTGTGGCGTATGTTATGTGCTGCGAGCTTAAATAGTCGCGGGTCATGCTGAGGTCACAGACAGAGCAGGCGTGAACCCTCCACACCCTCCTCGCTCTGAGGGATTGTGGGTAGGAGAGCAGAGCGAGTCAGTCCCCAAAAACGTGGAGGACTCAGATCCTTCTTCACTGCTGAGAACTTCCAGCCCATGTGAGAACCACATGTCCGGCACTGAGCAATCGTCCATGCATACCTAAAGACACATTTCATCACTTTCATTTGGCACTGCATACAATTAGAAATGTAACGAATCATTAATATGTAAAAGCAGGCATTTACAGTCACAGCATTTGGGAGATGCTCTTATCCAGAGTAACATACATGGATGTAAAAAAATCATGTCCCTCACACTAGTAAACCTAGACTTAAATTAAGAGCTCTTAGTAGACTAAGATTCTACTACAGATGGAGTCAGTACTGCAGCAAGGCCCTATCAGATCACACAGGGAGGACACAGAGGACAGGGAATTAATATACATTTTGATTAAAACTACTGTGATCATAAATTGAAAAAGCAGCATTTCATGTGATGTTTCACGTGATAAGCATTCTCTATCAATCTCATTTAAAGTTTTCTTTGTATGGTCAGTGTTTATACATTTACAGCTATTAACATCCTAATAGTAAATTTTCTACCAATAGACCAGCAGCACCTAAGAATATAAGTATACATATGCTTACCCAGGGAACCAGCTGTGCAGTGTGGAGGGTCTTCCAATCAAATTGAGATTGCTAGCCTTGTAGACAGTCAGTGTCTCATGAACATAACCATGCGGATTCACATAAGCAGCCATTGGTCCATACAGAGACAGGCTACAGAGAGAGAGGCAATAAATATATGTATATTCACATATAACTCATCAAAGATCTCATCGAGTTCTTTTATAATCTGTAAAATGACAAAAGGATTTTTTTAGCTCTTACTAAAAAAACCCAAAAAAGAATGATATAAACAAAACACTGTTTTTGATCATAATTATTCTAAGCACAATAACTGAAAGTACTGAATCTTTCTTTCATGGTTATATGTTTCTTAAGGCCAGATGAGTCTTACCTGAAGATTTCATTCTTGGTTGTGATCTCGGTGTCCTGGCACTGCTTGCAGCACAGAGATGTGCACTGTGATGACAGGCAAATCAGGATCAAACCACTCAACCACAAAATCATTATTTAATTTTTTTCTATCTTTATCTCCAGCGCCCCTCAAACCAACACCAACATACTCCCTCTTTCACTCTCTCTGTCTCACACATACACACACCCTGTCCATGATGTCCAGTTCACAGCGCAGTCTCTGAATTGCACTGCCGATCCTAAGCAGTTGTAGTCTGAGAGCATCGTCTATAGGCAAGCAGGCAGCCACCCTGTATGAAAAATCTAAGCAGCAGATGCAGGCTCAGAGAAAGCATTTCCTCAAACAGCATTTTCTGTAGAAGTGATTGCTTGCACAGGATGTGATGTTCATTGGTGGGGCAGTATGATGTACAGTCCAGTATAAGTGTGCACACTGTGGTTCATATGTATATGTGTACCTATAGCATTTGTAGGCAGAGACTCATCTTTAAGGTTCTCATCCCATTCATGGAGTTGCTTCTTTACCCTGCTCATTAGAGTCTCCTGTAAAACAAATCACACAGTTATTATGAAGAGACGTTAAGTGCATGCAGAGATATGTGTGGAAGTGTACACATGTGGGGAGGAACTATTACATTTACAAAACTCACCGAGTCATAAAGGGCATACACCCAAGGAGGCCATGGAGTCATACTAGCAGGATACAGCTTTCTCTGAGAGAGAGAGAGAGAGAGAGAGAGAGAGAGAGAGAGAGAGAGAGAGAGAGAGAGAGAGAGAGAGAGAGAGAGAGCATTACAAACAGTGAATATAACATGGACTATATGTGTTCTGCCTGTTTTATATTTAAATATTTTAGTTACCCGTCTGTAGGTCTGGCAGCGCTGCACTTGGCTTTGTGGTTGTGTGTGCTTGGCAGGTGAAGCTTGGGTGTGTACGTGGGACGAAAGTGCACTCAGAGGGTCCAGTAGAATCCTCTCAGGCAAAATCTGCACCTTTGCCTGACGAATCCTTAAGAAAGACACACCTATTTAATGATAAATGCATTTTTTATTTCATGAATGTATTTTATATTCAGTGCTGTGAGGGTGCTGATATCTCACCCATCTGCTTGTGTGCGAATGTCATGCACTCTGAAGCGCTGCCGCCCAATAGCTTTGATTTTCACAGTCTCAATGCCATATTCCTGCTCCTCGCGAAAGGCATAGATCTCTGCTGTTGTGCCAAACTCAGCCCTTAGCTCTCCTCCACTTGCATCAGGACTGCAGAAAAGTTCAATTTTTGATTTCTCAGTCATTTAAAAACACGCCTGGAGCAACCTCCAGATTTTTGCACTAAAGGATCAGAAGAAAAATCTCTGAAGCAAAACAAATTTTTAACACGTTTGTTTTGTTTTTCAGGGATGAAGTGCAAATATAAATGTTTTTTTTCTAGCTAGAGCATTTTCTACATTATGGATATATCTTAAACACTAACCAAAAATTTAAAGACACCTTTGCACATTTGGTACCTACTCAACCAACTTGGAACAGGGATGGAGTAGGTACAAACAACAGATTTGGCTAATGGAAAACCACATAATGTGAGCAGAGTTGAGTCAACCCATTGCCATTAAGTGGAAAAACAACTTATAGGATTGACAAAAATTCAGCATATTGTATCTAAGAAACTATGTGTCATGTTTCACAGTTTGTGTGAACTGACTGAAAGTCAAAACCAGGCCATTCTGCAGCATACTGACAGAATTATTCCTTTTATTTTATTTTCTATTTCTGTAAAGCATACAGAATGAATTATCGTTTGTATAATGTGCTTTAAAAATAAACTTGAAACTTGATCACAGAGTTGAAAGTTTTCATGGTACATGACTTTATAAGCCATGTTAATAGGCTTACCTGTGTGCCAGCACGGCGAATGTGCGGTCGTGGCTGACCAGATTGCGGAACATGCTGACCTCCTGCGGTCGGAAAAGCTGCAGTGGCAGCGTCTGACCCGGGATCAGTATGAGAGCAGCTTGAGGAAGAACAGGCAGGTTCTGCACGCTGTCTTCATCATGAAGAGTACGACCATGAAACTCTTCCATGTCTGAACCCAGGTACTAACAAACACACACAAAGTCTATTTTTTACTTTAACAAGAATATTGCCAATGCAATAACAGCATCAGATAAGTTACAGACCCATTAGGTGAACTTGACTTATTTAGCGCCTGGATTGTGTTACTTTTGAGAGGAGTTTGGTCTCTTTCTTTTCAGTTTTTAGGACCAGCAGTTTAACTCACAGCATGTGAAGTTGGCAGGCTGGGGTCAAAGTTGATAATGCTGGGTTTTTCTGCATCCTCACTGTCACGATCCTCAGTTTCCATATCTTCATCTTCCTCCTCCTCATTTTCTACACAGAGCGAGAGTGGGAGAGAAGAGATGAGAGAGAACAGAGAGATAGGTAGGGAGAAAGAGAGAGAGAGGGAGGTAGGGAGAGAGAGAGAGAGAGAGAGAGAGAGAGAGAAGGAGATGGAAAGAGAGAGTAAGGGTGATAAAGAACCACAAGCAGCAAAAGCAAGAGAAAAAAAAGGAGATTAAGAGTCAAAGAGAGACAGCAAAAGAGATAGGAAATAGGCAAAGAGAGGCAGAGAGAAAGAGAAAGAGAATGGTATGGCTTTCATTTTCACTTTTCTGCAGAGTCAGTGTCTTGGTCCACTTTAATTCGCCAGAATCACAATGTCCGATTCTAATCATGGACCCTAGACCGCTGAACACATGCCTTTATGGTTATTTGAGACTCCTTGCTCCAAGCCTGTCAGCTGTCATGGCTGTCTGACCGCTCTGGGATCAGACAGACAGCTCTGTGGCCTCAGCAGTGTTTATGAAGTGTAAAACTGCTGCTGCATGGAGGAGCAGCTCTAATCTACATCCTGCTGTGTGCCTGCATCTCAGAGGCGCGTTTTCCGCCCACTCACCAGGTACGAGCTGCAGCTGGTTGCCCATGTCGTCGTGGATGTTGTTGTCGCCTCCACCCCTCTCAGCAGCCATCGCCTTCTGTTTACACTCTACACCCAACGAGCTGCGCGGGGCTGGAGTCGACCAGCTCCAAAAGCGGTTAGGGAAACACGGCGCGCCCCCTGATGGGCGGAGGTGGGACCTGTGCCACAAACCTTAGAGCAAGGTGTGTTAGCTGGATGTAAAATCCAATAGAGGTAAAATAACCCGTTTAGTTTGCATTTCTTCAGTCTACATTCCAAAATCACTTTCAACATGTTTTGGTTGCAGCTTTGAGACACATTTGAGATGTTCTAGTGTAGTTTTGTGTAGTATAAGGTAATGAGAGCTGTGTGCTAAACACACACAAACACACACACCAAAAAAAAAATTAAAAAAATAAAATATATATATATATATATATATAATGTGTGTGTGTGTGTGTGTATACCTTTGCATGTGTAATTAATCCAATAGGATGAGACATATATCTTAGAGATCATGAACATCTGCCTTAACTTTTAATTTGCTCTGTGAAAAATCCTGCTTTGCCAACTGTACATGTTCCTATCAGGAAAGTGCAGACCCCACCTTATTGCTGGTTTCTTTGTTTTTGTGTGTGTTTGTGGTGACATTGCATGTGCTTGTGTTTGCAGCTCGGCCCAGCAAACATGATGGCACTGGCCATGTATGTGTGTGTCATGCTGCTGCTGTGTGCGTGTGTTGCTGAGTGTGTGAGTGACTATTATTCTGTGTTAGGAGTTCCTTGCTCCGCTACAGAAAAGGAGATAAAGAAAGCATTCCGTCAGCTGGCCTTCAGGTTCCACCCCGACAGGAATCACAGTCCAGATGCACAACGGATCTTTACACACCTCGCACAGGGTAAACAGATACACAGTCCCTCGCAACACAGAAACTTATTCTTAAGTACCATTCATGTAACATCTATTTCTGCCCTGGTTTGCTGTTCATAAAGCAGAATTATAGACTGGAGTGAGTGCAGACTTGTTTGCATTTATAGCAGTCACAATCCCAAAGACTGATCCTAAGTCAGCACTCCTACTCATGAGGTTGTTTAAAATAGCCACATATTTCCCCCAGTGATTTTATGCACTTGTACTCACCAGTGACCCATTTAAACAGCTTTGTCTATAACGCTTTTTTTGTACAATTTTGTTCATTCCTGTGTGAACATTCCAAAAACTGTAAACATTTGATTTTTATAAAACTGTGGCGACTTCAGGCTTAAATGTTATTTGCAACAGCTAATGTAATTGCTCTTCTCCTCTTTTGTCCAAAGCCTATGAGGTGTTGTCTGACCAAAAGCGCCAGAGACTCTATGACCAGACGCACCACTTGGCCCAGTGCAGCGAGAAGCCAGATCCGGCGCACAGTCTCCACAATGACAAAAGTGGTTCCTATGGTAACAGCGACTACCTGTTCTTCAGTGCAGATGACCTGCTTGAGATGCTGGGAATAGAGGACGATTTATTCATGGGAGGAGAAGCTGATGTAGGTCAAGGTTGGAGTTTCAGTCTGTGGGATGAAGGTCATGACGAGGACGAGCAGTTCGGCTTTATGTTCGGTATGCTGTAAGATCTACACACAGAAGTGATTGGAAGTTGATTTTAAATTTAATACTGAAGCGTTTTTGTTTAACAGAGTTTATTAGGATGTGATTTTATGTTGAGTATGTATTCATTTTATGTCAATTAAAGTAACTACAATGACAAAAGTGATTTTTGATTTTATTGGGTCCAATGTTCCAAAGGTACACAAACTTAATGTCATATTAACTATTAAGCAGTTCTTGTAATGATTTCAGTTAACGAATGAATGCCTAAAAGCAGAATGCAACACTAAAAGCAAAATGCAACATGACTCCACAGACATGGCGACGAACTGTGAAGTGCAGATGAGGAATGGTATGTGGTATATACCTTTCTGACCTTTTGGATTATCTTTCCTATTTTTTCCAACTAATGTGATAATTTACACCCTTTCTAAGAGATACATTGATTTTATTTTCTTTGAATACTCCATTTAGTCAAAATGGTATGTCGATTAGAAAATGTCACAAGTTGGAGTGGCGGCAACAGGAAGAAAGTGAAGATTAGATTGGTGCCACTTAAGCTGTGTGATGAATGATGGCTGTGAAAAAAGGATGTTTTCCCTACCCTCAGTAATAGAGTATTAAAGAATGTCTCATAAGTCTTATATTAAGACTTGAAATAGCTGTGTTCCTTTTCATTTCAGCAGATTATTAAGGTTTCTGTTCTGTGTGTGGTCATGAGCATTACACATTTCAACTGTTTTTACAGTAGCATTTCAGAATAACATTGTATCACATTGATGTAATATGTCATTATACTACATAAGTCATACAAAATAGGTATTGTATCCATAGAAATGCTTACTTTGTTCAATATGAAGAAATTCACTCGATGTCCAGCAGAGAGCAGAATCACCACACACTTAAAAATCAGATGTTGTTGTTTTCTAAATGGTGCACAGAGACTGCACAGTGAAATGTGAACACTTACATGTAGAAGAAAAATGAATGCCATTTCACTGGATCATTGCCTTGTCTAGTGTCATACAATTAAACACACACATGCATTACTGGTGGAGAAGCCAAATCTTTGTTCACTGCCAAAAAGTTTTAATTACTTTAATTAATAATTTAAATGACTTGTATTTATATTTTAAATTAAAGTATTTATAATGATTATTTATTAATAACTTATGTAGTGTAGGCCGAATGCTAAATACTAGACACCAGACACCAGAATGTATGTTATATATGCAGAATGCATCAGATATATCAAGGTACTGGC
>JBBIGB010000109.1:13391300-13402601 GCA_037577075.1 Alestopetersius hilgendorfi
TATATATATAGTGAATATAGTATAGCTTGGGAATGGGAATGCACACACGTGCACACATACATAAACTGTAAAAGAAAGCCACTTTTTGCAGAGAGAGAGAGTGAGAGAAAGAGAGAGACAGACAGACAGACAGAGAGAGAGAGAGACAAACAGAGGGAGATTTCTATTCTGAAGAAATCCCCCCAGTGGGCTTCCACTGCACTCAGTACAGTTCTGCAAATCACGAACCCTCGCGGCAGTGTGTGCGTCCAGCTATGAGAATAATAATGACACAACATCAATGGAAGTGCATCAACTAGTGCCCTTCAGTCAGTGAAAAGGTCACGCGCACACACACACAAGCGCGCGCCCGACCTTATAACTAACAGTCTGCAGAGTGCACCGCCGCACCTGTACTTCCGCTGTTTTTCACTGGACCTGAGCGTGTGTGCGTGCGAGCGCGCGCGTGTGTGACTGTGAGAAGGAGCTTGGAAAGAAAGAGAGCACCTGGGCGCCGTGACGTCACTCCGCCCTACTTCGCGGAGAAGTCCTCGAGCTCTCTGCACTTCCTCAAACGGCTAAAACAGAGAGAGCGTGAGAGTAAGAGAGAGGGACTGGGCGGAAGGAAGCGACAGAAAAAACACTACTTTCCCCCTTTTCTGGAGAGAGGTAAGCCTCCAATGAACTTGACTGCTTTGTGAGTTTCAGAGGGTTTTTCGATTCGTTTTGCTTGAGGAACGCTAAGATCTTCCAGTCCGCGGGTGGAGGATCGCCTGCAGGCTCTCGGGCTGTGCCTCCAGAGATAGGAGATGAGATAAGAGAGAAGGACTTTACTTACCAAGGAGCCGCATAAGAATACAGCAGAATACTTGCTTCTGTTAGACTGGAACATACCCAGAATGTGGTTTGAGCATCATAGAAAAGACCCAAGCTTCTTTTTTTATTGAGAAAATGCCGAATAAATAACCAAATAAGTAATTACAAACATCTGTGTAAACAGTTTATGGTGCTCTTGCCTAATAGCTGCAGTTAGAATTACTCCAGAAACTACTGCACTAAAAGAGGAATTTCCTTACAAGCCTTTCTTCTTTTCTCTGTTGTTGCAACACTGATTTTCACAAAAAGTTATTTAGAAAATGTTTCATATCAGATTTTATTGTCAATATATATTTTTAATAATTTATGACATTGACACATTTTCTGTATGAAAATAAGGACCATTAGGTGATTTGAATCAAAATGATACTCATGTAATTGCTCACTGGTTCGGATTTTCTCTCTTCATACAGTAATGTGACATTTGCTGCAGGCATTCAAATGCGTTGTGAACATGGAAGCTGTCCTCTGGTTTCCTTGGAATAATACACGTCATCTACTTAAATTGCTTTTGTACAGCAATTTACTATTCTGTCCTACTCACATACTCAGATTTATGTGGCCAACACCTCCACTTCCTGTCACTGCTGATGGTTTCTCTACACTGTTGCACTGCTGCATGACTGCTTCTAGCTTGGACAGTTACCACTGGTGACCTTATACTAGCACCCCTGCTAAAGTGCCTTATTCTCTTGTTAAATGTGCCCATTTGGATACACCAGAACAAACACTATGTAAAGATGCCATCCCTCAGGGATGGTGATACATTGCCTTAGCTGTTCCCAGGTTTGGCTGTCCAACAACCAGCTGCCTGAGACATGCCAGTGTCTACTAAGGATGCCTGGAGACCTAATCAGTACTGTAGCTAAGGATTTATTAGAGCCATATGTACAATCATTCAAGACTCATTGTCTGCATGTTTTCATGACGCCTGCAGTTCAGAGTCCCAGCACTGCCAGTTAGCAGTCTTTGTAGCAATATATGTGCGCCATATTTGGAACTACTTTCAAACAGCCTCTCCAGGTTGAGAGAAGAATCTCACCCCCTTCTTTTATTTATTCTTTGCTATCAAAACAGCTCAGTAATGAGACACTCCTGGGACTCTTTCCAAGGACACTGTACACTTCTCAGCAAATATGCTATCAAACAAATGCTTCTTGGTATTTAAAAGATATATTTTCCAGGACTATTTTGATGGCCTATACTAGACTTTCCAACACATTCTGTTGCACAAGTTTCTGTTGCAAATGTCTGTATAACGTGACTAATGCTGCATGCCCGGTAGTTAATGCCTATAGATCTGATGCACACTTATTCTGAGGTGCTCCCCCAGGCAGATCTTTCAGCATGCCATTCAGTGTCAGACATATTAGATAAAAGTTCTACATGTTAGCCTTTTGTTGGCCCTGGGTCCTGAGAACTTTGTTGGGGACACTGAGAGCTAGTTGTGATCTTCATAAGAGGCCTATAAAGCAGACTCAATCCATCTATTTAGCCTGGACATTTGGCTTGGATGTACTTCCACAGAAAGCTAAGAGCTGGATTTATGTGCTGTTCATCTTTGAAGCTGAAACAGATTCTACTGGTTCTGCAGAACTTTTATATGCTACTGTGGTCCAGCATTGCTTTCTTTATTGGTCACCAAATAGGCTGGAGTTTGGTGGGCTTGCTTTTTTACCTTGTATTCTGTTAAACATCCTTGAAATCTTTCACTTCAAGCAGCTTATCTGCCTAGCGCAAGGTGACAGACTTTTGGTCAGAAATTTGTTCGATCCGATGGTGACTGCTTACAGAACTGGCCTACATACTTTGTGACAGAAATGGGCAAGATCAAAAAATGGCAGAAAGATCTGGAGCAGCCAAGGCACAGTCCAAGAAGTTCAATGACAGAATCCCTGTCAAGGGTACTCTGTGATATTCTGTGTCTGAGTTCTTTAGGCTCCTGGAGACATGTTCCATATGTACAGGAAATGTTTCGTTTTGTTTCATGTCCTGCATAACTGTTGGTATAAGATTTTGACTTAAGCACAGGTGCAATCTTAATTAACATAGTTCCTGACTACAGGTACACCAATCAGCCATAAACTCAAATACAGGTGTAGTGAGTAACATTGATGATCTCATCAGAGTAGCACCTGTCAAAGGGGTGGGATGTACAAGGCAGCAAGTGAACATTCAGTTTTTGAAATTGAGGAGTTGGAAGCAGGAAAAATGGACAAAAATAAAGAAGGATCTGTGCTAAGTTTTGATGACTAGACAACTGTGTCAGAGCATCTCCAAAATGGCAGGTCTTGTGGGTGTTCTTGGTGTGCAGTGGTTGCTACCTACCAAAAGTGGTTCAAGGGAAAACAACATGTGAACTGGCGACTGAATCATTGGCTCCCATGATTCACTGAAGGGCTAACCTTTGCTCCCAACTCATCACATTCAAACCCATAGAAGAGCTATTTCAACACAGACTGCTGAAAACCTTAATACCAGCTATGACAAAAAGTGTCAGAGTATACAGTGCATCTCAGCTTGGGTCTTTATGGACCTGTGTAGTAGGGACTTGTTTTGCCACAGACTGGTCAGTGTGTCCATGCTGACCCCAGTCCACTCTTGAAAGTGCCCATGAGGTGCACCAGAACTGCACCATAGAGCAGTGAAAGAAGGTGGTCTGGTCTCATGAAACACATTTTCTTTTACATCATGTGGACAGTTGGGTGCATGTGTGTTTACCTTTGGGAAGAAACGGCACCAGGATGTAGTATGGGAAGATACAATCTGGTAGAGGGAATGGGCAATGTCTGCTGGGAAACCTTTGGTCCTGGCATTCATGTGGATTTTACGTGATGGCCTAGTGGGTAGGATCATTGCCTCTCGACCAAGAGGACATGGGTTCAAATTCTACCTTCAGCACACCACCACTGGGTTCCTGCGCAGAACCTCTAAAGCCAAGTCGCTCCAGGGAGACTGTCCCCTGTAGTTAGGGAATGGAAGTTGCTTTGGATAAAAGCATCTGCTAAATGCCATAAATGTAAGTGTGTCATATGTAGGGCTGGCCGAGTTGGTCTAAAATCAAAATCTCGATTAATTGAACACTTTAACTCCATTACGATTAATGAACAATTATTTTATTTTATTTATTTTTTGCCATCATAGTTCACTGACAAGTTGCTCAGTTGTCTCAGTGTTTAAGCTCTCCATGCTCGACATGTCAGCAAAATAGCACAACATAACGGAGCGGGATCACATGACTCCACACGCGGTAGTGTTTTTAAGGAAAAGTAATTGAAATAATCGACCTGGAAAAATTTCGATTACTTTTCGATTAATCGCCCAGCCCTAGTCATATGACTGGTCTTCAAATTTCTCAGATCTCAAACTCGTTTGTGGGATGTACTGGACGAACTAGTGCAATCCATGAAGGGCCCACTTCACAATTTGCAGCATTACAGGACATAAAATATCCATGGCCAATGTTTTGATGCCAAATACTACCAAACCTTCAGAAATCTTGGGGAAACCTTGATGCATCAGACCTGTTTTGGTGTCAGAAAAGACCTATACAATATTAGGCAGGTGGGTTCATGTTCTTTTTTTGCAAATTAAATATTTCAGCTCCCAAAGTCTGTTATTGATTTTAAATGTATGGTTCTATCTAAATAAGGGAGGCAGGGAGAGTGAGTGTGTCTGTGTGTCGTAGGTGCACTGTAGGATAGAGTGCTAGGTCAAAAACGGAGGCTTGCTGACCTAAGAACGAAAGAGAGTCAGGATGGGTTTATTAGGGATTAATTAGGGTTTGGATTCTGCTGTTGATCAGCCATCAAAAAGTAGTAAGTTGCCATGTACTGGTGTATTAAGACCAGTCTCTTAGTCTACCTCTCTCACTACAGTATGTATGATTGGCTCTTTGACAGGTTGCTATGGTGACTAGCATCCTGTTGCTGTGGTTGAATGATTTAAACTGTTGAAGCTTATGGCATTATCAGGGCCACCATAGTTACTTCCTGCCCACATAACCCAACGTAACTGTGAGAGTGACAGGTGCCGAAGTAAGCAAAGGTGTTAGCCACTCCTTAGCACTATTTGCTCCTAACAATCTTTATTCTAGTATTCTATGTCATAAAAGTAGTGTATATCCAGGGGTTGACACAAGGGATACGCATGCACGGGATAAACAGTAAAATGTGCTGCAGTTTTCAGTCTTCACAGCGCAAAAGTGTACCTAATTTGAATCTTCTAATTACCAACACTCAGGTAAGTAAAACCTTAAAAAGAAAAATAATTATGTTTTAATATAAGTGTGTACTATATGGGGTCTAAACATTTTAGCCAGCCGTTTTTTGATAAACATGAAGCTGGCAAAGAGGATGATATTGATCCTAATAATTGTTCGTGGAAACCACTGCGAGGAAACTGCAAATTTCCTCCTCATTTTTTTTGCTTTTTGCTTTCTTGTGGCAATATATAGTTTCATGCATTTTAGTGCCAAATCATTAAGAAAAACATAATGGACTTATTTTGTAACATAAATATTTACATATTCATCTAAATTGCCATATAAAATATAACTGTATAGATTTTTTTAGTACTGTCGAGAGAACACAAAGCAAGTGTATATTGGCTGCTGCCTTGTGACATATCGCTGGCAGACACAGTCCAGCATTCCCGCATCAGAACAGTTTCCCATGTGGAGCTGTCTCAACTGATTTGCTCGTGTTGCTCAAATAGAACACTTTGGGAGCTGAAGTTTTCAAAAAGGTTTAGCACAAAAATAAGCGCTTAAATAACACTGGATTAACATTGATAAACACACTCCGGTGAGCCAGCACACAAACACATACATACACACCAATACTGTGCACGTTCTGGTTGTTTATGTACAGTACTGTGCAAAAGTCTTAGGCACCTGTGCCAATTGTTTGAAACCATTTATATCAGCATTGGGTTTGTTTCTGCCAGCAAAAACACAAAAGAACATTAGAATAAATGCAAACAAACAAGAAAGCAGTAAAAAGTATGAAGATGTGTTTTTTTTTCCAAAAAGTAGTTGCTGTTTTGTGAACTGTTAGAAGAACACAGGTTTGGTTCCAGATTTCTGGTCGATACCTCCAGTTTTGTGTGGATTTAAAAAGTTCCGTAATCAACACACCTAATTTAATCTAATGAAGTAAAAAGAGCCAACCCAGGTCTCTGATGGAAGCTACAAATGATACTGGGTTTCCATGAGGAAGGAGGTCTGGAAATGGTCAAGCAAACACTTTGCCGTACAAGAAACTATGGTTTACTGTATTAATGTTATTTGTATTTATTGTAAAATTAGTGTTTTAACACTAACATAACACTACTGCCCAGTAGCAAACAGCTTTTAAGTATAATTTTCTCAGGTGCCTAAGACTTTTGCACTTTTTCACTGTATGTTTCTGTGCAACTTGTTTTCCCTTTGACATCTGAGTATGTTTAAGCAAGTCCATAGAAACATAACCATGACTCTATGCACACTGCCTTTCTTTCTTCTTAGAACACACACACGCCTCCCAAAGACAAACACCTCTCATATGTACGTATTCATTCAGTGGCACACTTCTTTACTGCGGCAAATGAGTCATAAATCCAAAAATAGGGGACTATTGCCACGTGTGTCTTTGCATATTAGTGCTTTTATTTTTGTTTTTTTATTTATTTTGGAGGGATTGCCAGTGCTTGTTTATGAATCAGTCTCTCTTTGAACAGCAATCTTTTGTCACAGATTTACGTTTCAAATCACAACCCTGAGAAGATGAGATTTCATTGAGGTATGAGGAATTCTTGTTGGGACTTGTTTGAACATTCAGGTTGCTGTATAATTTTGTTTCAACATGTTGCTGGGTGGTCTGCTATAGGAATGTGCCATTTGTGCCAATGCATGTGTTATACCGGTCTTTAAAGATGTCTGTCAAAGATCTCTGTAAATGTTTTTTAATTTTATGCTACAATGATATTTTGATATTATTATTGTAGCATATTTCATTTGACATGTTTATCTTACCCATGTAATCTATCAACAGAGACATGCTTGGAATCCAAATTTTGTTTCCTTAGTTTTGCCTGCAGCTGCCAGTGGAACTCAATAGTCACTCAAACAGCCTCCCAAAAATCCATAAAACTATATTACCTAAACGTTTCTCATCCTACTCAAACCACATTTAAGGTGGTGCAGACTAGTCAATGTGATTTTATACTGATTTATTACTGTTCTTAATATCAGCAATTGTATTTGACATATTTCTACTGAAATTGTGCTATTTGTGTGAATTTTAGAACGTTAGAAACATTAAGGTAAACATTAAAAAAAGTAACATTTGGAAACTGAAATGTCTTGACTGTTTAACTAAATCTAAGGTTAGTGGGGGAAATGTGTACATTTACTGCTAAGTGTGCCACCTACTCAGATATGTGCCCTCTGGAAATTCCTATGACCATGTGACCTCTGGAAACACCCAGCCCTGCTTAGTCTATAGCAGCACAGTGCCAAAGTCTGAAGTTCATATTCACAGCAATGGAACCTTAATTTAATTTTGTGTATATAAGGCATGTGCATTAAGTTCATCACATAACAGTATGATAAAGCAAACCAGCTACATCATCAGCTGCTTGTCGATCATCAGTGACCAAGTGAAAGTTTGTTACAGCCATACCCTAAATGATTAACCTAATGTTTTAGGTGGATTAAACAAACATTTAAGGAAAATCACTCACTTTACAATAAAATATCAACTATATCAATGATGTTGTGACAGAACAGATATTTCCATGTTCAAGGTCAGTGGTTACAGCAACTCAAGAGTATAAAGAGCAACTTGTACACAGTAAGTAGTGTTATAAGTTGTTCTTAAGGCAGGCTTAACGTTCCAAATTCTGTTGACACGAGGGATTTCAACCCTAACAAATCTACTGTGTTGTGGTGTTAAGATGGTCAGTTGATTCTGTATCAGTTTTGGTACAGTTTTTTGTGGTTTGTGAAAACAGACCCTGTTGTCTAAAGAGGCAGTCTGCAGTTGTTAGCTACACGGTGAGGTTTTTTTATTAGTGTAAATAACATTTAATCATAGTAAATTGCTGTGATCTTGCCTTACCTTAATAAAGAGCCTCATGCTGTGTGAGGAGATGAAAAGTTTGGAGAATATATTTACCAAAAGAGGGGCTTTTGAGTCTAGTGTTTCTTAGCAATGTTAGCCTTGTAATTTGTGCCAAACCAAAAAGAAAGTTGAATGCAATAAGTCTTGACTGATCAGCTACGTCTGGGACAGGTGGAAAATTGTGTAAATTTGATATTTATATCCACGTTGACTCACATTGATCTGTTTCATTACAATAGCAAAAACCTTACACTATGTTTGGGTGTTGTCCTGCATTTTAGCCATGAAATCTAAAAAGACATTATTAGTTATTTCATTTTATTGGCAGATCTACACTGCTGAAGTGAAATGTGCATGTGTTTTCTAAACCTTGTTCCAAAGCTGCCCTGCACATTTGGATGTTTTCACTACACCCAACACACTTTATCTAACTAATCGGCTGGCTAACAATGGCTTTCTGAATTAAAGCAAGGAAAGCTTGCAATGTACAGGGTAGTGTAACTTGGGCTGTGGAACAGTGGTCTAGAGCAATAAAGTTTGTGGCTCCTGAACCAAACCTCAGTCTCTATTTGCAGTGCAAAACTGAGCCAAAACTCACCAAACCTGAACTTTAGCAATAGTGGCAGTAACATACAATACACAGTGTTAGAGAATTGGTTACAATCGGTTTACAAAATGACAAAGGCTTAAAACCCAACTAAAATTGATCTATGCACAAGGATGATATAACTAATCATTTACATTTACGTTTATGGCTTACAAGGTACAGTTTCCCTGGAGCAATTTGGGATTAAGGGTCTTGCTCAGGAATCCAGTGCTGAAGGTAGAATTACAGTGCATCCGGAAAGCATTCACAGCGCTCCACTTTTTCCACAGTATCCTGTTACGGCCTTATTCTAAAATAGATTAAATTAATATTTTACATCAAAATTCTAGACACAATAATCCATAATGGCAAACAGAAAAAAAATGTTTGAAACTTTTGCAAATGTATTAAAAACAAAAAGTGTTTTCTCAAAAGTGAGCTCAGGTGCAACCTGTTTCGTCCTTCAGAAGTTTCTGCAACTTTATTGCAGTCCAACTGTGGTAAATTCAGTTGATTGGTCATGATTTGGAAAGGCATACACCTTTCTATAAAAGGTCCTATAGTTGAGAGTGCATGTCAGAGCACAAACCAAGCCATGAAGTTTAAGGAATTGTCCGTAGACCTCTGAGACAGGATCTGGGAAAGGCTACAGAAAAGTCCTTGATGATAACCTGCTTCTGGACCTCGGACTGGGGCGAAGGTTCACCTTCCAATAGAACAACGGCCCCAAGCACACAGCCAAGATAACCAAACAGTGGCTTCAGGACAACTCTGTGAACACCCTTGAGTGGTCCAGCCAGAACCCACATTTGAACCCGATTGAACATCTCTGGAGAGATCTGTGCACCGCCGCTCCCCATCTAGCCTGCTGGAGCTTGAGCAGTTTTGCAAAGAAGAATGGGGGAACTGGCCAAAAATAGGTGTGCCAAGCTACTCAAAAAGACTTGAGGTTGTAATTGCTGCCAAAGGTGCTTTGACAAAGCATTGAGCAAACGCTGTGAATACTTACGTTTTATTTTTGTTTTTTATTTTTAATTAATTTGCAAAAGTTTCAAACAAACCTTTTTCTCTTCGTCATTATGGGTTGTTGTGTGTAGAATTTTGAGGTAAAAGATGAATTTGAGCTATTTGGGAATAAGGCAGTAAAGTGGAGTTCTGTGAATACTTTCCGGATGCACTGTAGAACTCTTGACGTCTAGGTCCAGAGACAAGTACCCTACCAACGAGGCCACTACTACCACACATTGAAAGCAGTTTTGTTTATGTAGCATACTGGACATTTTGTAGTGAGGCCCAAAGATATCTGTGTTAAAGTGATATACTTTACACACGATTACATAATCCAGTGTCCCCTAATTAAAAGACCAAAGAACATGAGAGATTTGTACCGGGACTGGACGCATATCATTGTTCTATGGAAACCCTATATCTCTGTTTTGTTTTTAATACCATTTAACAATGCCATCTGCTACTTACATTATTTTTGATGAATGGACTCATAAATGTGGTCCCAAATTACTTAAGTTTAGAATTCTAGAACTCTAGATTTTTTTTCTTTTATTTTAAAGAGGTGGGCAGTTTTCCAATGTGATATCAGGGTCAGTGTTGGTTATGCTTAAAGTAAGCTGTGAATCCACTGTGGTTACCTCAAGGTTACCATGATGACTACTCAGATATTTTCTAATCATTCAGTTTTATTTGAAGGATAGTTTTAGTTACATTTGGAGTAATGCTTTTTTTATGCCTTTTTGGTGTGTGTCTTCTGCAGGCTGTGTGTGAGTGGCTGTCATGGCACCCTTCCTCAGAATCGCGTTTAATGCCTATGATCTTGGTGCACTTTCACCATTGACTGAGGCGCCTTTCTGTGCAGTTAAGATGAAGGAAGCACTTAGTACAGGTAAGGGACTGTGTTTTCTTAATTATCATACTTTCTGCATGCATCATACTCAGCAGTTTTGTTCTCATGGCACCAATAACTCTTTGTCTTGCTATAGATCGAGGGAAGACTTTGATTCAGAAGAAGCCCACCATGTTCCCTGCTTGGCGATCCAGCTTTGATGCACATATTTATGAGGGTCGCGTTCTACAGGTGCTACTCATGCGGACCGCTGAGGACCCTTTAGCAGAAATGACAGTGGGTGTGTCTGTACTTGCAGAGCGATGCAAGAAGGCTAATGGCCGTGCAGAATTCTGGGTATGTGACTGTTTGTGTGCTTACATGCATCTGTTTGCCTGTGTATCTGTCTGTCTGTGCTAGATTCAATCCACTCTTTCAACTTGCAGGTTGATCTGCAGCCTTCAGGGAAAGTGATGATGTCTGTACAGTATTTCCTGGAGGATATGGACACAGGTGAGACATGATTACATAAATGTGCATAGACTCACTCACTCACTCACACTCTCACTCTTTCTTGCTCTCTGTCTTATCCTCATCTTCCTTTTTCTGCTTTCTTTTCTTTCTTCTTTTGCTCTCTCACTTTTCCTCTCTCTTAGTCCTTTTTCTCATCTGTTTCACTCTCCTTCTCTTCCCCAGTCTTTTCATCCTCTTCTGTCTTTCCATAGCTCACTTTTCTTCTTTCTTTTTACTTATTTTTTCTTTTCACTCACTCACTCACTCACTCACTCACTCACTCACTCACTCACTCACTCACTCACTCACTCACACACTCACTCATACACACTCATACACACACTCACTCACTCACACACTCACACACTCACTCACACACTCACACACTCACTCATACACACACTCAC
>JBBIGB010000109.1:13413119-13439778 GCA_037577075.1 Alestopetersius hilgendorfi
GTGTGTGTGTGTGTGTGTGTGTGTGTGTGTGTGTGTGTGTGTGTGTGTGTGTGGAGAGAGAGAGAGAGAGAGAGAGACCAAAGTGTCAAGAATGAACATAAGGCCAAAGTCTGCAGGGATGCACTGTAAATACGGTACTGCATTTCTGGCAGATGACTTGTTCAACTATTGCGCCCTCTTGTGGCTCAACAACGAACTTCAAGCAAGCTTTAAGTCTAAGAAACAATTACCAGAGTAACGGAGCACGTTTTTAAAGGTGACGAGCAGCTACAAAGTTACACTGTTTATTATAGACGTTTAAGATCAACCTCGGCGATATAATGACAAAAAATGGCAGAACACTGAAAATCTTGTTTCTAAGCCCTTTTGGAAAATATTTTCCTGCACACAGATATTACGAAGAGGTTTCATTTACACACGTACAGGTTTGTTTTGTAAGAAGTATAATTATTGCTACAATAACATCGTTTTTCTCATCCATGTGCTGAACTGAACGAGGGAGTTTAAATACTAATATTTTGGCGTTTATCATGGACATTATTTACGGCTTCTAGCTTCACATTGCTGTGCTGTGTCCTTTTCTTGCGATGTCTATGTCATGTCCACACACGAGTGGTGTTACAATGTGATTTGGCGATCAGCGATTTTTTGCGCACCTGCGTGTCTGGAGCTCCCCCTACAGTCAAGAGCACAGTTCTCACAGTAATAGGAAGCAAAGAACTAGCCTGGGAGAGGAGCTGCAGCAGCTTGTGTGCATTAACTTGCCGGTGTAGTCGTGTGTCCATGTTTGCTTTATTATAAGGTAGCGCTGGGAAGGTTCTGAACAGCTAACGTTTTAACTTTTTAAAGCCCTAAATCAGTGAGTGCCACGGAAGAAACCTGACCGACTGGGCTGTGCTGCTCTGCAGGCAGGCGCGATGCTGCTGACCGTGTTTTGTGCACCGAAGGACCGTTCCGAGACAACTTTCGCCCTGGACGTCTCCCCGGAGCTTGAACTCAGGGACTTTTTGGCTCTTTGCGAACTAGAATCAGGAATACCCGCCGGGGAGATTCAGGTAAGCATTATAGACCATGTCAAAAACAACAAAAAAGCAACTAGCTGTCTGACTGCCTTTAAGTCACGTTAGCAGTTAGCCTTCCAAACAGGGGAACCCGGCATACGAGGCTATTAATAGCGTGGTAAGTACCTAACGGGACTTTACAGCCACCTGAAAACTCCAGCACACCCAAGAAGTCCGTCGTCGACTTTTACACCGAGTCTGGTCAGTCGACTCTAAGAGAATTGCCTTAACTAGCTTAGCTAGTTAGCCACGTGACCAGGTTAGCGAGTAAGGCTAGTCGTCTTGTCAGCAGTAACTATTAACATGTAAACACTGAACAGTTGTCAACACCAAACTGACTTATAAATGAGTCCATAACGCTCCCCGAACTTCGTGGAGAGAAAGAGACACAGTGCATATAACAAGCTCAGAAGCGTAGTGTCAGACAGAAAGTGTTTGGGAGTGAAATGGTATCCTGTAAAAGACATGGGCTGTTTACTTCACTTTCGTTTCTGCTGGGTTATGAAACAAGCCTGGACACTGTGGCCTTTGGCGTGTTTATACAGATGTATAATGAACTTACTGAGATATTTTTGCTGCCTGCAGATCTCCTATGCAGAGCAACCTTTGAGAGACCTCACCCGAGCCCTGGGGAATTATGGGCTGAAAGATGGAGATGTGGTGGTGTTAAGACAAGCAGAGAGAAGACCACCCGCACAGCCAGCCTTTCCAGGTTTGACTTCTTATTAGTCTTCATTCTTGATTAATGTTCTCAAATAAACCAAATTAAGAGCCACATCGGCACAGTCTGTTGGCACAGTCAACCACTCCAGGTCTGAATCTTGAGTCTTTATTCTTGACAGTGGGGTTTACTGCCATACAGACAAATGTTTTGTACTTGTAGTATTGAGGGTAAAATTCAGTTTCAAGACTTTCAACCAGGTATGAGTTAAAAAATATTTTGGGCTTCTTTTAGGGCTGCCTCGCATTGACTTCAGTTCCATCGCAGTACCCGGTACATCCTCAAACCAGCCCTCCACCAGACAGCAGCCCAGTGCTGCCCAATCACCCCCTGCCACTTCCCCAGCATCATCTCCTCAGGGTTTGGACAACCCCGCCCTGTTACGTGACATGTTACTTGCAAATCCACATGAGTTGTCCCTGCTGAAGGAACGTAACCCACCGCTGGCAGAGGCCCTGTTGAGTGGTGATCTTGGTAAGTGCATAGTACATTACAGACTGGAATGAAGTATAAAGTAATTATGACTGCTTAAGGGCAACCTGAAACCAAAAAGCACCTTTTTTACCTGGTTAGTCACTATATTAAGCACTGTTCATTACATTAGACCATTTGAATTGCTCAGTTCTTGTTTCATCACAATGTTTTATTAAATGGAATGACTTTAGCCTGCATCTATAACGACATCTGAATTTTGAATACCGCAGTGGGCAGGGAGAAATGATGATTAATAATATCGGGGTTTTTTGGCTTTTCTCCAATCCCTCCTAATTTCGAACAAAAGTGCTTTGTTAGCTCTCTGAATTGCTGTGTTTGTCTCAGGAATATAGTATGGAAGGAAATGCATCATGATTTCCCATTTGCATTACTGTTATTGTGATCAGGAAATGTTTTTTTTAGGGGTATACATGAATAATTAAAGCACCTTACCTCTCTTAGAGCGCTTCACAAAGGTGCTGTTGGAGCAGCAGCAGGATCGAGCTCGAAGGGAACAGGAAAGAATCAGGCTTCTTACTGCGGACCCATTTGACCTGGATGCCCAAGCCAAGATCGAGGAAGACATCAGGTACAATATAGGTCTCCAGGTAGTCCAGTTATAGCATACATCGTCAACTCAGCAAGTACTTAAAACGAGTCCTTACATGATCATGTATTTTGCTGTGACTTGAGTAAAATGTAAATATGCATTCAGAAAGCATTCCCTAGTTAAGCTTTTATCACATATACTTATTCGAAATATTCAGTATTTCTATGGCAGTATTTTGTGTCAGAGTGGAGTCTTGAGTTTTACAGACTGTCAAAACTAAAGGCATGTTTAGGCAAAACTAAACATGTTTCACGTCATTGGAGTTAGTTTGACTCTTTTAATGCACTGAGGTTAAACACAGCTCAGAACTCCTTTTTCATAAACAGTGCATGTGCAAGGCAGTGTGTGTCTCCACTGTGAGACAGTGATGAATTATTAACAGTTTGCCGCATCTTTCAAAAATGACACTCAATGGCATATTGTCATTACTGCTCAGATGATCATATCTTCCTTTTGTATTCTTTGCACAAATCTTTAATAAAAGCACTTTGGAACACCAGTTTCAGTGTGCTGCTTTTTCTGTCTTGTGTAAAGCACTTACAACGAATACATGTTAAAGTAATAAACACATGTTTCTTAAAGCACTTTGCTTGTGTAGATTACTTGCTCACAGGTATGACATGTCACAAGTGATCTATAAACAGTATGAATAGTGTTAGTTTCATAGGGCATTTCAATGTTTTTGGTAAATGGTGAAAATGTGAAAGTGGTCAGTGTGATGCCCTTCTTTTCAGGCAACATAATATCGAAGAAAACATGACCATAGCTATGGAAGAGGCACCTGAGAGTTTTGGCCAGGTGGTCATGCTCTACATCAACTGCAAAGTCAATGGACATCCTGTCAAGGCCTTTGTTGACTCAGGTAGACTAGTATTCCTTAGTCCGTTTTGTTTTAACTTCCTTGATCGTGCCCAGTGTTTTTTAGATGGGCGTCAACAGTACTACTGTGAAGGGTGGTAAAAATGTGGTATCTTAAATGTAATGATTGCCTACACTGCAAACATAGCAACACATTCTGTTTCTTATGTAGTTAAACATGTAATTACTGGTAATCTGTATTTTTTGCTCTCTGTCTGTCTCTCTCACTCACTCACATATCTTAGGAGCCCAGATGACCATAATGAGTCAAGCTTGTGCAGAGCGCTGTAACATCATGCGTCTTGTAGACCGGCGGTGGGCAGGAATTGCTAAAGGCGTGGGTACACAGAAGATCATTGGAAGAGTACATTTGGGTATGGCATAGGTCTAAGAAGAATTGTAGACCTATTATTATTGCATTTTTTTGGAGATGGTTTTCTGAACACATTCTTTATTCACCCTGTTTATATTATAATAATCGATTAAACAGTGTCTTTTGAAGGACTAATATTTATAATTTTTTGCATGCTTTTTTTAATTTATTTATTTTTTTAAACTTTTGTAGATTTTGACATAAATTTACATGTTTGGACAAAAATACCTGTTATATACTAGTTCCATATACTGGTATATAGTTTTGTGTTCTTATTGGCCGTTTTGTTGGTGAATGATTAGCTAAATGTACTGTCGAATTTACTGTTCGGTATTATTCTAGTATGTGGAGTGAAAATAGTTTTGGATTATTTGTGCGCTTGTGCTCCAGCTCAGGTGCAGATTGAAGGGGACTTCCTGCCTTGCTCCTTCTCGATTCTGGAAGACCAACCGATGGACATGCTGCTAGGACTTGACATGCTGAAGAGACACCAGGTTTGCCCTCACATTCAGACATGTGAATATGGAAGAGGGCAGTGTTTAAACTGTATATTGTTTAATAATCATTACTCCATTCTACAATAAAACTAAAATAAATCAACATAATTACACATGTTGATACTATTACTTTACTGATTTCAGCATTTTAAATAACCCCTAATCTTTTAACAATTCCACTTTAAGTTTGTATGTCCCTTTCATTTTGCCTGGCTATTTTTTTCAGTGCTCTATTGACCTTAAGAAGAGTGTGCTCCTTATTGGGACGACAGGAACAGAGACGCGCTTTCTGCCTGAGGCTGAACTGCCTGATTGTGCCAGACTGGCATATGGGCAAGAAGGGCGAGAGGAAGCCCGGCCTGAGGAGATTGCGGACCGAGAGCTAGCAGAGGCACTACACAGATCCATAGAGGACAGCGGTGAGATGCATGCGTAGTGACAAGCTAGCATGCTTTATACTAAATTGACAAGCTAATGGGCTGTGCATGGACACAGGGAGTTGTAGTTGTATCTGTGAGAAAGTTAGGATCTGTGACATTTGCATAGGATAGAATTGTTAATACTTTTTTAAGATCCTTTAAAAAAATATTATAGTATTTCCCTTGTAGGAAATTTATTGATCATGTGAGACAATTTATTGTCAACATTTTTTTTTTTTGCTTCAGTTTTTTTTTTTTGCTACAGTTATTGAATTGAATTGATAACCTTTCAACTGATAATAAAATAAACATGCAGATTGTTAAGGTTATTTTAGCCAGTGTATCTTGAGTTTGCTCTTTTTGCTGTGCAGCACTAGTAACATACCTAGCTAAACAAGTGATGTACAGTATGAGGGATTTTCAATAAAATAAAAGCCGTTCAACCATGTTAAGATTCTGAGATGATATATTTGCAGCAGATGTGAACAGAATGCACAGCAGTAATCTGGGTAGTTTCACATTAAACCCATGGTATGATCGGAGATCCTACAGCATGTGTTTATTCTCAAATATTACTGCAACATTTTTATTCATGATTGATTGGGATTATGCTTTTCTGAACCAAATCTAGACCAAAATATATACTGACACACAATGATTATATTGTTCATTCATGAATTCCTCATACCGTACAACACCTTGTGAGTTTTTATGGTTCATCAGTTTCTCTGGATGTGTGTGTTTTCTTAAATTTCTGCTCCCCTTTGCATGCCTTGTGTGGTGTGTGTGTGCTCTAACCATGTGCAGGACAGAACTGATGCATATGGATAGACAGCTGGAGAGGGCCCTGCCTACCAGGTACCGCAGTCACACAAGGGCACTGGACATGCTCACTTCCATCATTAAATTTCATGAAGTTTCTTATAAACACTCCAAGTTGGTTGTCAAAATTATGTTTAAATGCAGTCAACACAGAACTGAAATGAATAAAAAAAAAACCAACCTTTTTATAGACAAAAATAAAAGTTTGGCATTTTTGGGTTTGACACTATTTTTTATTAGTAGTATCTCTTACATTCAATAATGGTATTAGACACTGAGCTTGACACTGAGCTCCGTTTTAACAATTCCATCTGATTAGCTGAACTTAGCTGATGGATGCAGTGTGATGGTAATCTGTACAGTATGTATAGCAGTGCAGATTGGTCATTTACAATAAATTTTTTCAGAGGACATTCTGCATGCAGTTTGTGTTATAAGCAAATAAGCCTTGTGGGATGCTGAGTTTTACTGAAAGTCTATGGCCGTTAGCATGCATGGTTTGCGATGTGAATTCTGCTACATTGTTTTACACCACTGTATTCTTTATCAAATGTATGCCACAAATGTTACATGCAAGCATTGTTTTGGTTTCCCTGATAGATACTGCAGATGGAAATACTACCTCACCACAGTCCCCACCACACTCTCTTTGTAAACCTTTCTACATGCCCACAAGCTCCTCACCTGCCACAAGTCATACTCAAAGTATTGACCTGGAGTCTGCCCCATTATCCATGCACCAGAGCCTGCCACCAGAGACATCATTAGGTCCATCTCAAACCCAGGGAGAAACCAAGCCACACATAACTGACACCTCTGGCATAACTGGATATAACCCACCTTGTATCCAGGAAGAACCTACATCGTCTCCACCTCAGTGCTTGACCGAATCCTCTCAGAATCTTGTCCATGAACTGGTTGATACCTTCAAACCTCAGTCCCAGTCTGTGACTAATTCTACATTGTCTAACAACAAGGCAACAGAAGCTCTTACCCCACCCATTGTCCCTTCTCAGGAACCACTGTCTAGTACTGTGTCAAAGGACAATGAAGTGACTAACCTTGTAACTTGTGAGGAGTCGGTGAATCGGTTCGATGTAGATGTTGAGGAGGACGTTACCTTGAAAGAAACTGATTCTCCCTTTACCAACCTGAGTACAAGCTCCCAAACTGGAGCTCTGCTACAGGAAGTGGACATGACAGATTCTACTGATGCAAAAACGACAGACCTTGACATTCCTGATCAGCTCCAAGACAGGGAGCAAGACAACAGTATGAAAAATGTTTCAATCAATCAAGTAGATGGACCTCCCCCTGTTTCTGAGCTGACCTTTTGTCCCAGTCTTGCAGAGGCATCCAGCTCATCTGAGATGTCTCTTGTTCACTCAGAATTTGAGAAGAATATAGAAAATAGCTCTGCTTCTAAGAGTGCAGAACTTTCTGAGAGGGAACAGACAGAGGGAGAAAGCATTCCCTCTCTGGCTCAGGCCCTGAAGGAGCTTCATGAGCTTCTAATGTCCAGCACTCATGCTCAGGCCGGTGGTAGCAGCTCGCTGTCTGTCTCTCATAACATTACAAGACAGGACACTGAAGGGTTGGAACAAAATTCCAACACTGAGAATCTTAGTCTGAAGCCAACTATGGAGTCAGCGTCTTCTCACACTGCCACTTCAAATGAATCAACTTTTGCCAAATCTGAACATGCTGCTCAAGCAGAGGATGGTACATCAGATGTACCCATGTTAGGCTCCCAAGGGCAAGAAAATGACCAGACTAGTGGGTTGATGAATATCAGAGTTGAACAAGACACTACCCAAACTCCAAATACGCCTGAAGGAAATCAGGTGGTTGAAAAAGGGATGGGGAATATGTCAGAGCCAGGGAAAGCATCCCCATCACAGGGATTTTTTGAGGTCGGGGAGGCTTCTGAAAGTCAGCAAGGAAGAGGAGATGCAGATTTGAGCACACTGGGCACTGAACCACCCAACTCGGCAGAACCATCTCAGCAGCGCCCCCTGTCTGTAACAGTTGGCTCGTCAGTAGACCATTCAAGCCTTGTGACTGTAGCGCCCACCCCTTCAACTCAAGCCTATGAGCCAGCTTCAACCCACTTTGCAGACTCCACCCAGCCTTCCACTTTGACCTTAATGGGACAGTATCCTGCAGAGCACATTCAGAGGATACAAGCGGCGGGCTTCTCATCTCATGAGGCAGCTGAGGCACTCGAACAGGCCGAAGGTAGTGTGGAACTCGCCCTACTGGTGCTGCTGGCCAGAAAGATCACTGTGCCCACTTAGATCTATTACAGACATGTAATGGCAGCATTGATTGGTTTCTGAGCCTTTTTGTTAATGCAGCTTCCCCTCAATGTTTAGTTCTATTTGATTCATTTGTAATTTTCTCCCCACACCTGACATGGTTCTGTCTTTCAGAGAATCTGTCTTTGAGGTTCCTTGCCTTGCAAGAGTAACGGTGATGTCGGAGCATTTTACTTTTTTCCCTTTAAGTCTTGCATGCCACGTTTTGTGAGGTTCTGAAGAGTTGCTGATTTTAAGTGTTTGGTCTAAGTATGTTTAGACACTTTTTATGCATTAAAGTGAATTTAATGCTAATTTTTCTTAGCACATAAAGAAAAGCTGTTGCTTTACCCATGGAATGGAATGGAATGGCAGACTGCTGACTAGTAGTTTGAAGATGAACACTGATCATTTTAATTTAATGTGAGAAGAGCACTCTTTGGAATGGTTTTGAAAGCTCTGCTGTGGAGGATGCTTTAGTTCCCACACCATTACCCCTTAGATGATGTGGACAAACTGAGCCCAGTGGATTGTTCTGTCTCTTATGAACATATTATGCTGCATATTTTGGGAGGCTCTTATAAATGCATTAGCAAACCAATTTGGACTTTTCTGTGTCAGGATTTCACCTATGATTATGTGGTCAAATGTGCCTGATGTATAGCAGCCTAAGGTGGATATTTCTTCTGTGTTAAGGTATATTATGAGAAAGTTTTAAGACCATATCTAGGCCATGGTTTTTCAAAGCCGGTTTAAGTCTATGCCTGTACTGAGAATATTTTCAATGGTGCATCACCATAGGATTTGCAAGTTAGGCCACATTTAGGCGTAATCCTAATCTATGCCAGGGAAAGCGGTGCATAAACTACAAGTGCATCCCCTGCCAGGAGCTTCTCCCTTGTTGAACTTGCAATAATTAGTAAATACACATTATTTCTCTTTGGTTTCTATTTTCTGATTATTTTATATTTGCCAATCCTGCATAACTTGACCATTGTGAAGTTCTTTTTCATGTTTGAATTGGTTGCCTTTTAAACTATGGATTTATCTGACTTCAGAAATCATTTACCATATTTAATCTTTCCATGTGAGTGTTAAAGATACTACCCTTATCAGTGTTTTCATCATTTAGCATGGGTGTTTCTGTGATAAATGGAAAAGCGGAAGGGGGAAGTCATAAAGCTTTTGGTGGGCTATATGTTATCACCAGACGTTTGTCTTTAATTTTCAGGGATTTTTCATTAGTCTTCAGTGCTGTTTTACTTCGAAACATATTCAATGCAAAGTTGAGTGACACTAGAGCAGTACAATAAATGGTGAAGAAAAGCTTGGGACTTGGTAATGTTTTAATCCATCTGCCATTACATCTTTCATTATATGGGATTTGGTGATTTGTGTGTCACTCTCTAAATTCAACATTTTTTTTTTTTCGATTACAGTAACATCGATTGAAAGTTCTGGCAAGCCCTGTCTAGCTGTCTTGAGTCATGTCTACCCTTTGTCTTTTTTATTGTAGTCTCTGGGTCATGTATCAGCTGTGTTTAAACTTTTAATTATTTAGTTTCATCTTGTATACAATTTAAAAACCAAATAAAGGAAAACAGTGATTCTTTATAATTCAAGTGTGTGTTTCATGATGTAATACAAATGAAATAAATCACTATAAATCACTATGATTCTGTTACTATTAGAGGATATTAATTGTTATTTTGACTGATGTAAATTGCTCACTGAAAGCCAGTTTGGTTCTATATTGTGGGGAATGTATGCACTCGCTTATTTAAAATGAGTTTGCTGTACATCAGCATTGTTCAGTCCACACAGCACCAAACCAACACATTCTTAGATAAACGCATAAATTCACACTCGTATATAAATGTACACACGACATTTTACCTTTTTTTCATAAAATTAACAAAAAAGATAGACACTATTTAATTCTAAGGTATAGAGAGAGGTGGGAGATGGTTGTGTAAAATTCTTTTGGTACGTAAAAGCACAAACTTCGTAAGTGAGGGAAAAAAATAAACAGTGAAAATGTGGGATATGGGCCCTTTAAAGGGCTGTGAAGGGCTGGGTGATGTCATGTCAATCAATGAGCCACACCCAGAAGGATTCAAGTCATCTTCAGCAGGTGAGAGCGTGTCACCCAGCTGGGAGGGGAGGCTAGCGGTTTCCCGACACCAGAACTCAATGGTAGGTCCTCTTACTGCAGCCACATCATGAGAACACGCTTGAAAACTGATAATGCGAGTTAAACCTGCACAATTGTTGACAGACCCAGTAAACAGGAGCTTGTTTAGACCAGTAATGCATGAGTGGACAGATGTGATTGCTCACGATCAATCATTTGTAAAGATAAGAGGTTTTGAAAGGTACACATTTGCAGAAATGCTCAGTCATGAGTGTGGTTGTGTATTAACTGTTACTTGAGCTTAACTGTCTGTTCTAGGCTCAAAACGACCCTGTAATTTGTGGACCGTCTAAGATGGATGAATGCTGTGACAAAACAGACGTGGAGGCCTGCCAATCGGCAGAAAGAAACTTTGGGTAGAGTTTTACAGATTGTGGACCATTTACTTACCAAGATATATTTTGGTAATTACCTTCAATACCGGTGGCATACTTTTAAAGCCCTGTGTTTTGGTTTGATTTGGTTCTTCTCATGTTTTAGGGCCTTTGGTGGGATTGCTGATGCTCTTAGGTCTGTGGCGAACTCAGACACGTGGAGTCTTCAGGGCATTTACCTCCACACTGCGCCTCTCTTCTCCGCAGAGGACCAGAAGGCCTTGCCCGGACAGCCAGCTTCTCCTGCTCATGACAGTGAAGGCACTCGGTAGGGGAACGGAAGTGTCAAGTTATTTTGGTGAATAGAGCTAGCTTTACGGACCTAACGGCTACTTCCTTCAACTGCATGTATATTTGTGTGTGTTATATTTATACGGGCAGCTGGTGGCCTAGTGGTTAGGGGGTTGTTCCTGCGATCAGGCGCCACTGAGGTACCCTTGAGGAAGATATCCTCTCCGCACACTGCTCTCTGGGTGCTGCGTTGCTGACAGTCCGCTACTTCATTTGGGGAATGGGTTAAATGCAGACAGAGAATTTCTCACTGTGTGCTGTGTGGTGTGTTCACGCGTGGCTATAAGAGACTACTTTACTTTCCGTTCATTTTATATATACATGAATATGAATGAACAAGGCTCCTGGGTCATACTTTTTGAAATTATCTAAAAGTGACAAAAATCACAGGGTAAAAAAATTCATGAGTGAAATGGCAGTGTGTTGAGAGGGCTGAGCTTGAGCTGTGGAATGTGCCACCATCATGACAATTTTGGCAACCACTGTCTGCATGTCTGCACCACTTTTAACTTTCTAACTGGCTGAATTTGATCATCACTTCTGCTTTATCTCCTATGTCAAATCAGCAATCATACTGTAAACCTGTCAGTAATTTGTAAAGCTCATTCTTATGCAAGTTGGTACAAATCAAAGTGCTTTTGATGCGTTTCTAAGGAGCTGAAGTAGGTGGGCTTGACCCAGGTTCTATCTATTGGGTCTTGAAGGAAAGGAATCTATGAAACAGCTTCTCACTTCAGTCAACATGACAAACTTTACAGTGCAGGTTGCTGGAAAATCTGTGTACTTAGGTGCAACAACAATGTTCAGAAGGAAACGCCAGAAGAAGAGACCTTTCAGCTGAAGTTTGAATCAAAATACATTAAGAGTTGTAAGTTCAGATTTAGATTATGTATTTAAAATATAATTGTTGAATATAGTATTCTAGATGGAGTCTGCATAATCTCACGTTTCCTCCCTGCAGCTGTGCCTCTGTATCAGGAGTACTGGATGAAATGTGTGAAGGCAGACCTTCAGAGGGTGCGGCACAAAAGGCTGGCAAACCTTGTGGTGGCACAGTGTCTTGCTGACCCACGCTCTCCCACTGTGAGGAGCCCAGTTTCTGGACAGAGCCCTCCAGGGATACATGTGGCAACCTATGCTTTGTGGCAGGATCTTCCTGAAGTGAAGAAGAAATGCTTACTGCACTCACTCTCATCTGCTGAAGTTCGGCAACAAGAGGTAGATGTGTGTATACTAATGATTGTTTATATATATATATATATATATATAACAGTAGCTGGTAGCCTAGTGGTTAGGGCATTCGCCCTGCAACCAGAAATTCCGGGTTCGATTCCCAAGACCGCTAGGCACTGCTAAGGCACCCTGAGCAAGGTTCCTTAGAATCTTGGAATTAATCTAGATTAAAATGGCTCATTTGAATTCTGCCGAAGGTCTGAAGCCACCCCCCCAATAATCCCAAGCCACCCTAAATATATACTCATTATTCTACTATTTTTAAATTATATATGCAAACATTTCATACAAGATATCACTGAGCGCAGATATGCACTTTACAAATAGAAACAAGACTATAAATTTTAATTTAAAATAATGTCTAGCTTATTGAATTAAAATGATGTACTGGCTGTTGGAGCTGCTGTAGGTAGCAGTCGGGCATTAGGACCCAGGAGAAGCTACACGGCGCTGCTTGTTAGCAAGTAGCAACCGGAGCACGTTTAGTAATATTTCTCTGGTAGTGCTGTTAGTACTCAGTTTAATAGAACAATACCATGAGTGTCCATAACTGTTCACTGCTTAACTTCTCTTGTTTCCTTAAGTGAAAGAAAGGTTTGGTGAAAAGTTTTCAGCCCTCTATACATGCTAATTCATTCCATATATATATATATATATCATTAGTTGCTAGAAGGATGTATGGCAAAAAATGTTATGACACCACCATCATGGATAATGCATAACATGGTTTATAGATTTGATGATTAGCTGAAACATTCAAAAGGCACCAGTAATACCAAAATTAATATGAATTCTTTTACCGACCATGCACTGAGGAATATGTCGTCAGGTAATTTATTGCAGGAACAGTAATGATTGATGCTTGTATCAAACTTTGTCCATATTAAAAAGGTTATTTTAAGTTTGCTTTTTTTATTCCTTACACAGGCCATGTTTGAACTGATCGTATCAGAAACCTCCTATCAGAAGAGTTTACATGTGGCAGTTGGGCTGTTTCAAGGCTCTACACAGCTGAGGCACACGTTATCTCCTGTTCAGAATCATGTTCTGTTCTCCAATCTAAAAGATGTCTGCAGGGTCAGTCAGGGGTAAGGAGCAAGTGTATGTTAAAATGTGTTTGGAATTTTATTTCATGAGCCTAGTGCTCTAAAACTGGTCATCTGAATTATTTTTTTCTGTCAGATTCCTTCTGGACCTGGAGAGCAGGCTGGGGCAGAATGTGGTGATGTCTAAAGTTGGCGACATTGTGCTGAGTCATCAGTCTGCTTTTCGCCGGGTCTATGTGCCTTACGTCACCAACATGATGTACCAGGAGGCCCTGATTGCAAAACTTTTGTTAGTTCTGATTGTTTTAAAGGAATGGATTAATCAGAAATCTAGTTTACACAACTTTCCACTTGTACCAAATGTTGTCACTCAGCCAGTACATGTTCGGTGCCCAAATTTTGCTTCTTCAGTTTAGCACTGGAGCTTTGAGATCAATGTAGCTAACACACATTAGAAGTCAGTAGTCACTCAAATTGCTTCTGTAATAATACACAAACTTCTCATAAACTGCCCCATAAACTTCATTCAAGTGGTGCATGTTTGTTGTTTTAGGAAACTGTGACTACAGTATAAGAATGAACATAACTTGGCTACAGACAGCCATTTGTAGTGTTTACAAAGCTATGTGGAGCTTCATATTTTGTCATTATGACTTAAACTGATTCTAGATCAGAAGTCCTACTCCTGAGGTGATTTGTGATGGCAGACCTGGTGTGGATGTCAATGTTCAAATACATGGTGAAGTTGTATTTAGTTTTGTAGCTTGTGGTAAGTAACCTTGTGTTCTAAATGCCATCAAGTGTGCACCACAATGAAGAGCTGGATGTAGTTTGAGTGAGTTGAAAAGTTTTGAGGGTGTATTTACAGAAAAGATTTGGGTGACTTTTGGCTTCTGTTTATTAGCAATAGCTCAAGTGCTTTATTAAAAAAGCAATATTTTGACTCCTCACATGTCCTGGCTGATCAAATACATCTGGAGTATGTTTTAAAAATTTGACATTTAAATTCATGAATCCGTTCTCATCTGAATTTTTCTCGACACCTCTTGTGTAACAGGCAGGAAAATAAGAAATATTCTCTGACTGTGAAGAAGCTGGAGAAGGATCCAGTTTGCCAGAGACAAACACTCAAGTCCTTCCTCGTCCTTCCTTTCCAAAGAATCACAAGATTAAGGCTTATTCTTGAGGTAGGCTTTCTCAAGCTCAGGAATTCGATATATTTTAAAACAGAAAATCTCATTTTCCAGGTATAGTTTTTGGTTTACATGTCATTGATGCATGTCTTATGTTCTTTATCACTGGTTCAGAACATACTCAAAAGAACTAACGAGGATTCAAATGATGTCTCCAACCTGAAAGAAGCGATTGAAGCTGTGCGACAGGTAAGCTTACGATTATTTTAGCAGGTTTCTTGATACAGCCTACAGTATTAAATTGTTTAATGCTAAGCCTTTGTTCATTCTGTCCTCACTCCGAAAGCTATGTAGATTTGAATGCTATGAAATGGTATTGACAACCTTTTTTTCTCAACTCTGTGAATTTTGTTCAGCAAATACTAAAACTATTTTTGATCTGGGTAATGTAGATGGTGGTGGACTGTGACTGCAATGTCCAGCGAATGAAGCGAACAGAGGAACTGGTTTCCTTGGGGAAGCTTGTGGACTTTGGCAACATCAAGGTCTAAATCTTGTCATTCTAATTTTGCCAAGTAATGTGTAACTGTTCTACAGATAGTGAATGTTTCTGTTTCACATTATTTACCCTCAGTCAATACCGTTAATCATAAGTGGACGTTATCTGATTCGGGCGGGAGCCTTGAAAAAGCTGACGGTCAAGAGTAGTCACAGCTTGGGCTCAACAGTGTCACGCACCGACATCTACCTGCATCTCTTCAATGACCTTTTGCTTCTCTCTATCAAGAAGTAAGTTCTTTGCAGTTTTCTGTTTGATAGAACATTAGCCAAACTTTTTTGTAAAAAAAAAACCCCTAAATTAAAAGTGAATTTCCAGTGGAGATTTTTCACTGTCTGTTGCTGTGTCCTGGAAACATGTGCAGTGTTGCTGTCTTCCTCCTCCATGTCATTGTTATTTATTTATTCACAATTGTATTAGTGGACAGAGATTCAGTGTGCAGGACCATGCAGAGTTCCCTGCCCATGTTCGTGTGGAGGAGTTAAAGACTCAAATGTTGGGGCTGCCTCCAGATGCCTTCCTCCTCCGCCTCACCCGAAACAGCTTGAAAACTGCTGGTGCCTTTATACTTGCTGCACAGACATGGTAACTGAATCATTGCTAATCTCAGTTCCTAGTGCATTTCCTAGAGTCAGCACTGTCAATGTTTTTACAGGCATTGTACATGAAAGCTAGTAACAGTACATTGCAGTGGATTTTGCAACATTTCTCTATAATGCAGTAAGATATAAGGGTGGTAGTGATCTGAACCAGGGGTTTTGATGTCTAGTGCAAATGTAGACAAAATGTTTACTATCCAAACAAGCTATGGACATATGTCTTAGTGTTTAGTTAATAATGGTAAATTGTAAATCTGAAATGTATTTGAATTAGTGCTGGGCCGTTAACGGTGTTAACGCGAAACTCTAATCGTGCGATAAAAAAAAAAATCGCCGTTAATCTATTCACAAAGTTGGGTTGGGAGCTGGGTCTATACTACGCAAGACTTTCACCTTGATATTTTAGCGCGGATTTACTCTTTCTGTCTGTCTGTCTCGCTCCCTCTATGGTTCGTGACTTTTCCGGATCGTGCCCGTTTTAAACCTGTCTCACTCTCTGTCGCTCTCTGTGCCTCTCTCTTTCTCTCTCTTGTTCGTGACTTTTCCGGAGCGCGCGGATCATCTCTCTCTCCCTTTCCCGGTCTCTCTCTCGTTCGTGCGATCACCTCTCCCTCTATTTTAATCTAGATTAATCTCATTGTAATCTTGAGATTAATCTAGATTTTTTTTTAAAAATCTATGCCCACCTCTAATATGAATATTTGAACAGTGCCCTGCTTGGGCCATATGTGTTCATTTTAGTGTTAATTTCAAATTATGTATTTGTTTTCAGGCTGGAAAAAGACACATGGATCCAGCTTTTAACATCACAGAAAGGTACAGCAAGTACTGCAAACACTGATTTGCCGAAGGCAGTGCCTTAAAGATCATTATAGACGTGCATATTGAGAAAATAGCTTTCTTCTATGTTCACTTCTTCCAGGTGTATGAAAAAAAGCCTGCTTGAAATCTTATGCCATAGTGTGCAAACAAACCTGACCTGTACTGAATAAAGTTTGACATGTATCAGTTGTTTGAGTGTTTATTCAATATATAAAAATGTGAATCAGAACTATGTCCTCCATAACTTATTTTCCAGTCCATGCCCATCGGTCCCCATGATGAAATGTCTTATCCTGGGGATTAAAAAAGAATTAACAATATTTAGAATGAGATGCCATTAAAAATGTAAATATGGAGCAATCCACAGTTAAACATAGCTCCATAGAGTGCCTGAACTGTTTATCAGAAATAAAAACATACTTTAAACAGAAGCTTTGGCCAGGGATTTCATTTAATTGGTGTAAAAATGAATCATGATTAACAATATACCATTATCGAACAGTAGTAACTTTACCTGTAAAACCCCAATATTCAGCTGGCATTATGTGACCGGTTGAGGAGACATCAGGTCAAAGTCTGACAGGTTCCTTGCTACCCAAACTCCTGCTGCAAACAAGCCTAGATTCACAAGAAGATTCCTAGACCAAGAGAAGGGAGGGATGTTAAGCATATGTTCTTAGGGACTGAGCCTAAAGACATGGGTCTGCACCCAGCTACCTTAATCCCATCACTCCTACTTGCTCCCTTTCTCCTCCAGGGAACACTGTCTGGCTCTGACATCCCTACAAACAAGGCAAACACTTCTCTTTTGTAGTTCCCTGCTGGTGGAATAGACAACCAGAGCAGCAAAAGAAAACCCTCTCTTTCGATTCAGAGAGCATCTCTTCTGATCTACCTTCTTGCACTACTCCCACATAAGATCTTAGCACTCAATTCTGGTTCTCACACTTATACTTTGGATAAAAGTGTCTGCCAAATGAATAATGTAATTGTGATGTGGAATTATTGCAGAAAGATACAGTGCCTATGGAAAAACTGTTTAGGCTTTGACATTTTTTGCCTGACTGGTATTATTAGTGGTTTACTTCACATCAAGCCAAGAGAAAATGACTGGCTAGACTGTATTGTTTGGGTTTTAGAGGTCGGGTGAGGACTGACTCCTGGTGAAGGACATCCTCATTTTGCAGTAAACACCAAGGTTATTTCTACAGGCTGCAGTTAATTATATTTCTCATAGGACATAGGCTACTCGTGGATCTAACTATCGACTTAAAGGCTCATCCCCATATACTAATATAGGAAGCGACGTAATTCCACCTTAGAACCATCAAACTGTGCTGGACACAGGGAGTTTGACACCCCTGCTGTAGAGCACTTATGAGGTCAAGCACTGATGTTGGATGTCTCGCAGTCTCCGTTCCGTTCCGTTCCAGCTCATCCCAAAGGTGTTGGATGGGTTGAGGTCAGGGCTCTAAGGGGCCAGTCAGGTTCATCCACATCCAACAATGTCTTTATGGACCTTGCTTTGTGCACTGGGGCACAGTCACGCTGGAATAGAAAAGGGCCTTCCTTAAACTGCGTTCCATATAATGGGATGCAAAACGTTGCCCAAAATGTCTTGGAATGTTGAAGCATTGAGATTGCCCTTCACTGGGGCAAGGGGCCCACAAACCCTAGAAAACAAGTGTCCCAATACTTTTGTCCACGTGTGGCTGTCCAGATCGTTAGCATTTAGCTCACTCACCTTCTGAAGTCGTTTCTGTCCGTGGCGAACCTGTACACGGAGCTAACCCAGCCCGTAGCACCAGGAGATCCTGTTTCTGGTTTCTTTCCTGTTCCACTCATTGTAAATCAGCTTCTTTCGTAATGTAACCGTAAACGAACAGTGCGTCCCGAGACGGTAGCAGCGTTAAAACCCCATGCACAGAGAGAACCACGTGAGGGGGTGCTTCTTCTACGGGAAGCCGGGTGGCTCAAATCGAGACGATGCCTGTAACGTTAAATCAGATCTGTTTTGTCCCTCCACTCTTTCCTTACTCCACACATCCCTCCCTCCACCAGACTGAACATGGCTGCCACCAGGTACCGTCGCTTCCTAAAGTTATGTGAGGAATGGCCAAAAGACGAGACCAAAAAAGGACGAGACCTGGGCATGTTTTTACGGCAGAAGGTGGCTAGTGCATTCCGAGAGGGTGAAAATACTCAGGTAAGCAAACGAAACCTAATCTGAGCACAATCAATAACGCGCTGCTGTTACGGTCACCTCTGGCAGCATCTGAAGACAACAGTATTTTCACTTACATTGTGTGGACAAAAGTATTGGGACACCCCTTAATTCTGTGTTCGAACTAGACCCCTTACTTCCATTGAAGGGCAATCTTAATTCATCAGCATACCAAGATATTTTGGACAACGCCATGCTTCCAACTTCGTGGACATAGTTTGGAGAAGGCCCTTTTATATTTTAGCAAGACTGTGCCCCAGTGCACAAGCAAGGTAAAGACATGGTTGGATGAGGTCGATGTAGAATAACTTGATTGGCCCGCACAGAGCTCTGACCTCAACCACGTCCAACACGTTTAGGGTTGAACTGGATTGCGAGCCAGACCTCATAAATGCTCTACAGAATAAATGCTCACAAATTCCCACAGAAACATTCTAAAATCCGGAAGAAACCCTTCCAAGAAGAGTGGAAGTTGTTATAGCTGCTGAGATGGACCAGCTCCATATTAAAGTCTATGTATTTGAATGCAATTCCATTTAAGTCACTGTTGATGTAATGGTCAGACGTCCCAATACTTTTGACCATATAGTGTATACAAAAATATTTTACTGAAAATGTTTGTTGTGGCTGTGGACAGCTTAAACCCCCCCCCCCCCCAGAGCTTCTTTCCTAAATGAAGACACAGTTTGTCCTTGACTTCATATTGCTGAGAGTATATGAGGTTTCCCTTTGAAGCTGAAGTGGATTTGCAGGACTACACATTAGCCTATGCCAGAGAACACCTGGACTGGTAGCCTGTGGAGGATGATTGAAGTTTTCTATATATAGTTTTGTTTCCCCAGGTGAAAATTATTAGCAAAATTATATTTATTTTTGTCTACCTTTGCATTTTTGCACACATAACTTCTGTCCTGCATTTTTGCTCATGCAGCTCTCTGCTGCTAGAATTATGTGATAATACAGTATTCATCCAGACGTGTACTGTAGTCATTGCTGACTGCACTAAATATTGTCAGATCCATCTGTTTTGTTGCTCTTAGGTTTTTCTTGCGCTCTCTTTCGTACTGTCTGTACTTGTGGTCTTGTGATGATCAGTTCTTTTCTGTTCTGTTGCACCATGGTCATGGGGGCACATTGTTTCACTGCACTGCGATATGGGGTATATGTTTGAAATGACAAAGCTACTTGACTTGAAAATCAGGGGATCCCTACTCTTACCTTAAATCTCAGTGAAAACCAGCATATATGTAAATATGACATTATGTAAAATTTGTTCTTAATACAGATCTCTGACCCAGAAAAATGTGACCAAATGTATGAAAGTTTGGCTCGCATCAACAGCAACGTCTACAAAGAGAAGGTGAGTTTTTGATGTGAGACAGGTTACAGACTGATAGGAGGCATGTCCGCTGTGAAAAAGTGTTGGAAAATAATATTTTAAGCTCTGTGCCAAGAAACCTCACCCAGAGAAGATAAACTACTGTGAAGTATTAAATGTGCAATATTAAAATGTGCAAGTTCTTGTATTTAAAAAAATCATTTGTAGATAACCCTCTTGTACAGTGATACTTCTATCTTTATATTTTCTCTATTCCCTGCTTTATTTTTCCTGTCTTTTCTACCTATCAAAAAAATGTAACCTGACTTGGAGAGCTTTGCACAAGAATTCCAGTGTGCATGGTCTGCTGGTCTCATGCACAAATGCATGAGTCTTGAATCTAGATTCAGCAACCAAAATAAGACTTTGTTCAGGACATAAAACTCCACAAAAGAATAGTTTGCAGTAATTTGGTTGTTAGTATGGCATGTCTGTTATTTGATTAATTATTACATTGCATGATATATAAAAATGTTTTTAATTAGATATAAATTGTAGATAAGTTTGTTAATTGAATAACTGCCTTGAAATCTTTCCAGTTTCCACGAGCAAAAGACACAAGTTTTACTGGTGTGACAGTGGAAGAGTGTCGGATGTTATTAGCAACAGGTGAGACTTTACAAATCAGTTTTGGTCTGCACAGATGTTTACAAATTCTTAACACAGGTTAATTATTTTTGAACTTTTTGTGCATGCACTCATTTGGAACATTTTTGTAATTCTGAAGTGCACCTCAACCACAAATGGCCATTAAAAAAGCCTTCATGCATATAGATCTTTAAAAATGAATGAAAATACCAATTCTTTTTTCTTTTTGTTGGATAAGTGAGAGGGAAATTTTCTGCTCCTTTTCTGAGCACAGCATTGGTGACCACACTAATTGACTATATATACATACTTAGATTATATTATACAGTGAGTTTAAAATTCATTTGAGCGATTGTACAAGGTTGTTCATGTAACAGACCCAAGCATTGATTGTCATTTACTTGTAGGAACTATGCAACAGACGGATGAGGAAAAGAAGGGATTGTGGAAGACACTGATGGACCGGTTCTCCTCTAAACCTGAAGATGTACCTCCTGAGAAGCAAGAAAAGCAGTAATTTTACAATGTAAACTCTATCCTGTCATAATTTTAATACATCATGTTTGCTGCATATTGCCAATGTTACTGCTAGCCAGCTGCATGCCCCACATGCATTGTAGTAGCATAATTGTATAGAATATTTAATGTCCTCTTGTTTGTTTTTGTGAACTATTAAAGCCACATTTTGAAAACATACCCAGATGTTTGTGTGGAAATCTACAGCTCATTAACTATAGCGCTATAATTAACTACATTAACCATGATTAGTATTAACAGTTGCAACAATGGTCTGCCTGACAAGCTCACACCGTCACAGTAATACATTTTGGCGATTAGGAAAATCCAGTATGCGGTAATCCAGTATCCAGTTTTGGTACACACCCTCACAGAGTGATGTAACTTTGTATGCATTTAATAACTGGATGGATGGAGATGGCCGAGAATAAAAGAGCAGACACCCTACTATTTCTTTCTTTATTGAAAAAAAAATCACAAGTGTCATTAAAGTATTTTTTTTACAAAATGAGCACAGAAGCAAACAATATTGTAGTGCAAAACTGCTAATTTTCACACCTAAGAAAAATCACTTACAAAAAATCACATAGCACTTATATGGTTAAAGGCAGACTTGTGATATTGGAATTAGTATGTGGAAGATTATAGCATGCTCTTTGTGTGTTATTTTCTTTTTTGTTCAGTCTAGTCTTCTTTAGTCTCAGGGTTGTCCCTCCAGATACAGTAGTTGAGGGAGGTGGCCAAGAAGAGCCAAGCCAGATATGGACCCATGAGTAGAGTAGCAGTACGGCTCACTGGGTACCAGGACACCATGGTGCCTGCTACTGTACCTGTGAGAACAACCAGCTCGATCAGGGCCTGTAGGAAGAAGAATGTGGAAAGGTCCAGCATCAGAAAGCATATCACCTGGCTTCTTCTGAATTGATTCATAATGTTTTAATTTGTAGGTTTCAATATAGAATGCAGTGCAGCTCCCAAATATAGGGTACAGCAGTGTGCAAATATACTGTTATACCATAATATTACCACTAGGGATGAAGCGAATTAATTTATTTTCTTTGGCTGAAACTGAAAATGAGGAAACACCGAAAGAAATTATTATACCAATTGTTTGTAATGTTGCCGTTATGGCTGGGACTGTGTGTACTTGCAAATGCATAAATTAATATTCATGTTTCAAAGAATAAATTGTTACAAACCATAAAAAATATTTAGTATTCAAACAATGCACAATATAAAATATAATTTTAAATAAACTATTTTACTTTACTCATGAATAGCCTAAAAGCAAGATAGCTGAAATATTATACAAGTTCTACAAGTATCTTCTCTCATAAAACAAGTGAATTCAAGTGCATTTTAATATTCTGAAGGAAGTGTATGAACACAAGTGCATTCAGAATAAGTGCTTTAAAAACTGTTGAATGATATAACGGCATTCTCTGTAGGCCTATAACAAAATAGGGTGTTAAAACAAAGACGGGCACAGCACATATATATTAACTGGAATCACTGGAAAACTTTCTTGCCTTTTCGAACGGGATGTTTTGATTTTATATGATAAATTAATCCCGGCGTTGAGAAACTGGATGCACCCCCACTAGAAACTTACAAGCGGCTTTACACTTGTCTTTTTTCGATATATCGAAATACGCCCACATGGCAGACATGTTGACTCTAATCCAATCTGGCGCGTGCAGGTTGCAGTTGTTGACTGCGCCATCATTGTTTCGGTCGCGTAAAAAAAAATTGTTGGTGGCCGAATATTTGGTGCATCCATAATTACCACTATAATGATATGTTGGTTACTAGAAAGTTTCATATCAAAACTATAGACTTACCAGTTTGATCTTGTGCGCCCCAAAAAAGATGGGGGTCCATGCCCAATTCAGTGCTAGCTGCAGGCCATAGAGTCCCAGGGGAACCATAGCATCCTCTGTGAACCCCCCCAGCTCTTTCCACACCAGGTATGAGCCATACCTAAAACAGTTTCAGAAAAAGCATATTTAAATAGAAGGGAGTGTTAAGCAAGGTCACAAGAACGATTTGGTCTAACGTTGGCATAGGATTTTTAGGGAATCTGTAATTGCTTGTATCTATACCATAACGTGAAATGCAACAAATATATGCATACATAAGTACATTTCAGTTTTATTTTTATATGTGTCGCACAACTGTATATTTTACATGACTGGTTTAGACATATTTAATTTTTTAATTAATTCTTGATTAAGTGTTTCACACAAACTAGTTCAAAATTCACTGAAACAGTTTAATCAATTGTGGTGGATTGGCACAAACTAGAAATAATGGAGTTCACAATGGCAAGTACTGACCCCATGCCAGTGTAGAGAGTTGTCCATACTACTGGAAAAGCAGCATTAGGTGGCCTCCATGATGGCTTGTTAAGTGTAGTATACCAAGTCTTCACCTCTTTTCTTGTGACATATCCTCCATACATCCCACCAACATGTGGTAAGGCAGTAAAACCCAACAACGGAAGCCACATGTCTACAAAACAGAAAGGCCCAGAAATATTCCAAGTGTTAGTCCTGGAGTTCAACATAGTTATGATACTTGAAGGGGAAAAAAATAGTCATGAAATCTGCTCCTGCTCATCTGCTATAAACAAACATCACCATCAAACACGTTATCCAGCCAAAGCCTTTCTAAACAAATGTTAAATAAGGTGGTCACAGTCAGAAAGGCAAAAAAGGCTACAGGGAAAGAACTTTTATTGGACAGGCTGTGTGAGCTATAACATCTGCCACATTCCAGCTGACTGAGATTAAACTGTAATGGAACAATTGGATGAGACAACCATTTCTTTGTAGTGACTGCTGTTCATGACATTTTTGTTCCATATCTTACTCATCTTTTTCTATGGCTCCTTGTCAGTTGGGACAGTTTTGTTATAGCTGGGGAATAAGATGTACAGTGCATTGTTTATCAAATCACTGGGATCAAGAACCATTAATATGTCCACAGCATGAGGTGGCTGGAATGCTATTGGAAAGTTGAGTGGAAATACCGTTTTCATGCATGGCACATTATTCAGAATTCACAATGAATTAAGATATTTATATATTTTCTTACATTTCATACACAATTTAATGCTTAAGTAATTCTAAGTGGATTGATGTGAAATTCACAACTTTGGAAAAACATCAAGTATATTATTTTATTAAATCTACTCATGGTGCAGAGCAAAACGTCACACCTCACCACAACCACCACTGTAAACAGGGCCTATAGATCTGAATTACTCAGTTCACAGAATAGTTTCCCCTTTAACTGGGCTGTTTTTGCTGTGTGTAGCTGCCGCCTTTTGCCAACTCCCCTAGCCCAACCCAAAACCTTATCTAAACCAGTTTAAGGAAACTTGCCAACAGTTTGTGACCTGCCACCAAAGTCAACAATGTCAATTTGCATTAAATTTTTCATGAGAAGTGGGAATATTAAATGCAGAAACGTGTGAGGGCACGTTTATCAGTAGCTAAAGCTCTTAAGAAACATGTTCGTCTGTGTTTATGGCGCTAGAGTTACTGTTTATGTAACATAGCTTTATTCCATCATTTAATTTTAAGCAATAAGGTGATGTTTTGTTTATAAAACATTCAATTGTTCATTAATAACACAATTGGATATTTGTAAACACTGTTTGGCTAAACATGTATTGCAATTGCACAAATATGGGAAGTTTTGCTGCGCTGACTGAAACACAACGTAGATAATTAACATATTAGTATAAAATAAATGGGAAAGCTCTTAAGAAACAGTTTCTTTGATGTTTATAGCGCCGCAGTTATTGTAAATGAAGAACTTTAAGCGTTTAACCTTTGCAGAGGCACTCTTACATCACGTTTGGTGCTGGGGAGCTTCCTCGTCGTTAGGACACTGAGGTTACGCTGAGGTTAGCTAGCAACCGGTTAGCCCAGACAAACCGCAGGATTAATTCACACTCGTGATACAAATATAGCTTATTTTACAGCTTTCCATGCAATTATTCGTCGTCTTACCTTTAAGTGACAAATTCAAATCCCCAGCAGAAGGTTTGGGTGTCCTCCCGACTGCAGTGACGTTGGAGTCCTCCTGAGTTTTTAGATAACACAGCAGTGGGCGTGTAGGAATTAACGGAATGAGGCGCCATAACCGTCGAGTTTCGTAACCACAAGACAGTTCTCGTGTCTCGTGTGAGAAGACGTGCTCGACGTGACAACGACTGCAGAGAGTTCATGTACACTCTTTACTGCCACCGTAGAGCCGCTGCTGCGCTGCTGCCTTTGTGTTAAAGTGCTTTTCACTCAGGTGTGCAGTTCCGCTGATTAGTAAAGCATGCGGCGCACAGCTGCACATCCCTCAGACTCTCCTCACTGCGGAGTATGTTTTACAGATCGGCGGAATGTCATTACTATACTTGACCACAGGGGTGTGTATGCACATATAAGCAGGCTAATTCGTAATAGATGAAAGAGTACAAAGCAAGTTATTATCAAGACTGTTTTGCATTAACTATTATTATTTTTATTATCGTACGAATACCATTATCGTATGGTATTGTATTATATTATTGTATTTTATTGTAGTGTGTGAATGAAATCAGTTAAATGCTGTAAGAGTATATATAGTAATTCTCTTAAAATGTACATACACAATAACACTAATTATATACTTGTACTTTTTGTGAAGCAGTCAAAGCTTTGAGACTACACTAAGTTGTAATTATATTTTTGCAGCATTGTGTTTCATTCTAAAATGTCTTCAGCTTTCCGAGGGGGCCCCTCTGTTAGATTCATAGAATAAAAAACCTCCAAAAGGGTTCGACTAGACCATACAATTGTTTTCCTTTTTTTTTTTAGAAACCGGTCAGATTATTTGAGTTTTGCAGAGAAGCAGCCCCTCTATAATGTTCCTTCCTTCATACTTCACTGTGGGTGTTAGGTTTTTGGGATTATGCATTATGTTCTACTTCTGTTTTTGTCTGCCCAGAGAACATTGTTCCCAAACAGTTATGGTCTGTGTAAATGCACTTGGGCATATTTATAATGCATATCTCTGTGCTCCTTTTTTTGTGTTGTGTGTGTGAGGAACAGAGGGGAGACGTTTATATTGTTTTATCTGACTGTTGTTCCCACTTCCCTGTAACCTTACTTACTATTAGCCTGAGAGAATACTATTTTAAACCTAATGTATGGATATCTTTGTTTTGGCTCAGTAGCCTTTTCCTTTTGAGTGTTGTTTAATAATATTGTCTCTGGTAACTTTAGGATGCTCTTTCATGTTCACTATGATTGCTACTCACTATGATTGTTACACATTACAATGTGTTTTCTTAAGAACACCAGATTATTTTTTCAGCATTAATGTACATTAATATGAAATATATTGTTATATTAATAATAATTCATATGAATGCAATTTATATTAATATATGTATATATTATGTCTAGATATATCTTTATAATTAATTTCATTTTCAAACGTGTATGTTTATGAATACACACACACACACACACACACACACACACACACACACACACACATACTATATATATTCATTTTTTCAATTA
>JBBIGB010000109.1:13451855-13465415 GCA_037577075.1 Alestopetersius hilgendorfi
TTAAAATGCCCACCCCCCACCCCCCAAATGATCACAATGCCTGTTTTTATAGTGTAAACCAAAAATATGCCTCCAAATGTTCTCCCAGATCACTTTAATTTTACTTGGAACTCAGTCTAATACATTACCCTTGAAGGAAATGTAAATATTGACCCGAGGTTTAAATACGGAAAAGTCAGGAACGAGAGAGACAGAGAGTAAGAGAGAGCGAGAGATACAGAGAGAGCAAGAGAGAGAGAGAGAGATACAGAGAGAGCGAGAGAGAGAGACAGAGAGAGAGAGATGATCACAGGAATGAGAGAGACAGAGAAAGCAAGAGACAGAGAGAGTAAATCCGCGCTAAAATATCAAGATGAAAATCATTATAGCTTGCGTAGTATAGGCCCAGCTCCCAACCCAACTTTGTGAATAGATTAACGCCGATATTTTTTTTATCGCGCGATAAGTCTCGTGTTAACGGCCCAGCACTAGTTTTTAAACATTATTTTAGTTACATAGTTGTTCTGTTTTTTCGTTAATTAATTGTTCTTGTTGAATGTGTGTTTGTGATAAAAGGGGCAAGCAAAACTGTATTTCTTATACCTGTTGCAGGGATCTTTGCATTTAAATGCTCTCGTGCGGAGGAGATATTTAACCTGCTGCAGGAGCTGATGCAGTGCAACAGCATTAATGTGGTGGAGGAGCCCATGATCCTGACCCGACCTGGCCACGCTACAGAGATGGACCTGCCTCGAACTCCACAAACACCCAATAGTAAGACACACAGACACACACACAAACATAAAACACACACACACTCACGCACATTAATAGGGCCTACAGTTTAAAAAGATATTAATCATAATGACATGTTTCACATTAAAGCAATATTTGAAGGTATTTATAAAAACAAGTTTTTGTGTATATTTCATATACAGACATGAATGTACCAATACAATTGTAAAGACAACCTCAAACATATTTTGATCTGTGAAACCATGGTATATGATTTTTTTAATGAATTTTTATCAGTGCTGTATCAGTAATAATAATAATAATAATAATGCATTTTATTTATAAGCGCCTTTCATAACCAATGGTCAGAACACAGGAAGTCTTAACCACTAAAATAGAAGTGTTTACATTTAATTAGATGAACAAACATACCTGTAAATCAGTAAACTTTTTGTTTCTGTGCCATTGTAGCTCCTGGGTTCCCAGTGCAGGCTTTTCCTAATGGATACCCTGGGTACCCTATCAGTGCAGACTCATCACAGCCCACACTCTCTGATGATCACAGACACACCCTCATGGGAATGGATGACCAGGTGAAGAAAAAACACACCAGTGACATACTGTATGCACACACTGACACAGAGGTTCACCACTACATAATGAAAGAAAGCCGGCTTCATTTTTTAAGAATTAAGAAACACACTTGATCTGCATATATCTCTCTGTTGAACACTTATTCTAGAACTAAAGACACATTTTAATTATTTTTAGGCAACGTTTAAGTATGCACACTGAACCCTGTATTGATTGTAGCGGCTGTTTTAAAGTATCTAACTAAAACAAATAAAACGAGCACAGAAATGGAGATACATATATACATAAATGATTCATAGTTACTAACACTACGGCTCACTTCTCCTGTGACTGCAGACACATACTTACGTGAACACAGTGAGTATGGAGAGTGACCTGTCCAGCCGCCACTGTGTCCACTCCCTGCCGGAGGTCCGGCCCACCCCCTTTCCTGAGGCCTCCTCCGTCTCTGCTGGCCGTGGGGGTCCAGTACCTGGTCAGCCTGGTCTACACTGTTGTTCAATGGACGACTCTCACAAGGACCCTCAGGTGTTCCTGCAGCCTGGAGCTCAGGAGGTGAAGTTCATGCTGGGTCCCACACCGGCACAGCGCCACCTGATGGAGAGAGACCGGCACAACCCTCACCCGCTCCGAGCTCCGGATGGCAGCTCTGAGACAGAGGGGGAGGAGGCTCCGCCAATGCACGTGTGCAACACACATCCCTATCACCATTACCACCATCATCTGCACCGGCATCCGAGCATGGAGCCCAGTCAGCTAACGTACGAAAACATTAACGGACTGCGAGGGGGACGCAGACAGCGGCTCAGTCCCAGCAGTGTGTCCCAGTCACAGTCTGTGGGCTCCAGCAGCAGCAGTAGCACCACAGGCGAAAGCCACCCCCACCCCCACCCACACTCACTCCCACTAACGCACACACACCCCTCCTCGCTGCCCCCTCAGGCCTACGGCTGTGAAAGGGTCACAGGGATCGGAGGTCACCGCCGTTCTGCGCTGCTCAACTATGAGAACCTTCCATCACTTCCACCTGTGTGGGAGTACCGTGCCCTTCAGCGTGAGGAAGAGGAGGAGCAGGATGAAGATGAAGAAGATGATGAGTATGAAGAGGAAGAGGAGGAGGACTTTGATGAGTATGAATATTCAGAGGGGCCTGGGACCCCAAATGGATACCATCAGGAAGGAGGCAGTGGCGGGATTCATCGTGATGCTCTACAGAACTACGTCAACACAGAACAGGTTGGGAAATGTGTTATCATAACACTTAGGGCTGTGTATAGCCATAGTTTTTTTTACTGTTTCATACAAAGATAAAGTGTCTCTAATTTCTAGGGTCTGACCAATATGAACATTTTGTGACCAATAATAATACGATTTTAAGAAGAGTTCTGATAACAAATTACCTTATAATAATATCAGATATAATTAAATACAGGCCCCATGGAGCAGTGGGCAACATTGTTGCCTCACACCTCCAGAGTTGGGTGTTTGAATCCAGGTCCTTGCCTTGTGTGTGTGTAGTTTGCACATTCTTCTTGTGGTGGTGTCGGTTTCATCCGGATCTCCGCTTTCTCTTACAGTCCAAAGACAACTGTGAATTGTAGATTCTAAATTGACCATAGGTGTGTGTGTGTGTACCCTGTGGTAGGCTGGCACAGGTATACATTTAAAAGCCTGAACCAGACTGGGACCCATGGAGACTTGACTTGACCCAAGGTACTAAGTATGGAATCCAAGCTAGACCCAAACCCAAATCTGCTAACAGAGATGACTTATCACAGACAAACCTTTAGACAGGCAGAACTATTCTCATAAGTGTCTGAATCAAGCAAAAATGTCATGCTGGAAAGTCTGGCATTTTATACATCTGCATTCCTGTAATTACTGCTTTTTAACAGTTTTTATGGAATTGCTGTTTGTTCTTAGCAAAGAACATTATTCACTGTCCAACTGCTTCCTGGAGAAATGGTTAACACTCATCAGACTAACTTAACAAACAAGGGGAGAGATCCACTGTGATCTTTGGAAATCAGTATCCCACAATATTGTCAGCTCACCAATATATCAATCAGGGCCAAGTAATTTTCCCTTTACTACACACAGGCCAGACTGAAATGTTAGTCAGTTACGTTATTACATTACTGTTGCACTAACTTAAATAACAGTACATGTACAATGACTTAGGCCTGTTTATGTTTACAAACACCAGTGTTCTTCAGTAATATAATGTGCAGACACATATCTACACACACATTGATAAAATGTTGTTTCCCCACACAGCTGCCGCCTGCACGACTACGGCATGCTTGCCCTCCCCATCCTCATCACCCTGATAGGGGCGGTCGAGTGTTCAGTTTTGACTTCCGCCGGCAGCGGGCAGGGCGGGGCGCAATTGGTGGCCCTTCCTGCGAGCAGTACGGCCGCCACCCTCCTCCTCTCCCCTCCCGCCAGCTCAACTACATCCAGGTGGACCTGGAGGCGGGGGGCTCGAGTTGTCCGGGACATGGAGTGGGTGCGGCTCAGGTGCCACAGAGACCGCCTCCCCTCAAGCGTGGAATGGCTGCTGCCGCAGCAGCGCCACCCTCGCGGCGTGGTGAGTGCTATGCCGTGATTGACCTGCAGAAGACAGCAGCCATGTCTAACCTTCAGAAAGCTCTGCCCCGTGACGATGGCACCTCTCGGAAAACTCGCCACAACAGCACCGACCTGCCTCTGTGAAAGGAAATAAGATGGACACAGAGGGAAAGGGAGAGCGGGTTATGGGTCAGAGCGGAAAGCGGTGTGAGGGTGGAGTTCTGGGAGTGTTACTGTTATCCTCTTAATTGTGTTGGATTCTCTGTAACCACACCCATATGCAGCACGTCTACACTCATACCAACTACATCTTGTCAATACAGTCAGACGAAAGTGGGTATATGCTATAAGTATTACAAAGTCATGCAATTTTTAAAGGTGGTTTATACTGGATTGGTACTACTGACTGATTAGATCCATAATTCGTTAATAACTTTTAATATGGACCATACAGTACAGTACACTGTACCAATTATAGTGAATCACCAACTTATGCAGGATAGTTTATAGGCCCTATGTGCCCTGATTTGCACACTAAAATATGGCCAAACCTTGCCTATAAACTACACAAGTGTAAGAGAATTTTAAGAATTGGTAAATTTCATTAGCAGAGCAGAAGTCATTCATTCCCATTGTCATTAAAGAGTTAGCTATATTGTTAGTCACATTTAACACTTTGATTTAAAAAGAATTTTTAAATAGACCCGTACAGTTCTTACATTCAGTTACTGTATGTGGAAACAGATGGCACTCGAATATAAGTTTGATATAGAGGAATATCCAGTTCTCAGGAATTCACATATTATCAAACAGTAATCTTTCTAAACCGAGTTTTAGAATTTTAACTAAATGTTTACCAAAAAGATTGGGTGTTTAAAAATAAAAAACCTTTAAAAATTGCATCTAGATTAGGTAACAAACTGGTCTGTGTCTGTTTGGCTGTATTTTTTCAGCTGTAGAGTATTAGGATGAGCTCTGGTTATCAGTGCTAAGTATCTAAGTTCATTTTTACACAGTAATGCTCAAGACCTGTCTGAGGGTCACCCTGTGTATAAATGGTCTTTAGAGCACGTTTTCACCCAGACAGGAAACATTCCCAAAAAAATGACGGTATGCAGAAAAGACAAGGAAAGTTTGGGGGAAAAAAGAAATTTAAAAAAACGAAACACAGAGAAGTGACAGTCTGACTGCACCCCCCCCCCCCTCCCCCCAAGTATTCACTTATGTGTGGGATATATGTTTTAAAAATTAATGAAGTGCAAATCCAAGAGTGTATATTTATGTAAATCTATGTTTTTGAAAAACTGTATAAAGCATCATAGACATACATATGCAGAGGGAAGGACATTCATTATTTTTTTATATCAGACAAAAAAAAAATGTCATTCCATGAGCCTTAACTGGCAAGTCATATTTATTTGTTTAATTTATAATTATTTATATATTTATTGATTTGTTTATTTTTGGTATTTGACTTTTTTTAACAAGAGTAGATAACATGTATTAATTAGATGATACTATCAAAATAGATACTATAGGTGATAAGGGAGACCACGGAATCCAGCTTGCCAACCATAAAATGTTTTTAGAACTTCAATTCCATGCTAAAAAAAAGTTGCTATAGTATTATGCTAAAATATTATAGTGACATATTGTGCCAAACAGCTGAATATGTAACTGAATCGTGTGCCATTCGTGAATGTGACATTTGAGGGCTAACTATTAACTGAAAATAAAGTGCAGCTGTATTCTACAACTTCACAAGGATGATTAGCTATTCAGGGCTACAACCTTGATTTAGGCATGTTTACCAATTCCTAATGAAATCCCATATATACATCCCAGTAAAGGACAGATCAAGATATTGTGTTTTTTTCTCAAATTTGTTGTTTAGTTTTGGATGTTTTGGTGTCAGTCGCAGAACTCCAGTCTGGGTTCATATTTGTCTGTTCCACCTATAGTAGCAGGTAGCCTACTGTGTGTGTTGCCTTGCAGATATATTTGCACTATACTGTGAAAAAGACTAATGTGGATAATAACTAGAATTCTGTGATTGACAGATATTCTGATAAAGGAGAGAAAAGCTCCATAGTGACAAGTGTTGATGGGTTTTTTCTATATCATGATTAAGCCTTGTTCAAAAGGAGAAGGGATTTTTAATAGAATATACACTGCAGTTCTCATGTAGAGAATTGGTGGGTAGTAGTTCTGTACCTCATAGAGCTCAATACTTTCTTTTATTTTTTTTATTATTTTAACATTTATAGATCATTTTGACTTTATAGACACATTCCCAGTAATGTGCTTATCACTCACTTATAGAAGTGCTAAGGCAGAAACATGTATATGAAATTTGTGGATAACTGTATTCTTTTTATTTTTCAGCTGAGCAGGGATGTAGACCTGGCTTTTCACACTGGAACTGGCAGCTATACTGTATTGGGTGCAAGTTCTTTGCCAAATACAAAACAGGATATTTAGCATATATGTAAACACAGTCCAAAAACTGGACTATAAAACTAATTCTATACGATCTTCTGAGTAACAATCCTGCTTCTCTTATGTCACAGACAGTATAGCAAATTTGAAAATATGTATGCAAAATAGTGCTTTAATATAATTATATATTAGACTTCTCAATGCACATTTCCACAGTTTAGTTAGACACAACCTTCTATGTAATAAAGAGTGTTGCATCTCACTACAGTATAGCTGTTAGAGGGTTAAGCCAAATGAAAACAACATGTAACACTCACACAAGTACATTACAGTACATGTAATGTACCATAAGAATGCGATGATAAACTATTTGGACACTTTTCAACACTTTTTGAGAGAATCAATCTAGTTTTAACATCTATATTTTTGGTATTATGGTGTGAAAAAAACATTTTTGCAATAACAGATATTGGAGTCATATACAAGTCTGTCTAAGTTGTGAGAGGAGATGATGATCTGTGGCAAGAGGCACAGATTTCGCCACCTTTCAAAGAGGTCTTGATCAGCACTAGACGTGCTGTCTTTCTCAGGCCTTGTCTCGATATTCGTATGTTGTAGGTACCTAAAGCGGGTTTGGGGGTGGGGGTACTCGTTTTAACTGTGAGATAAGTGGGATCATAGGTAACCTGATTGTGCCATAGCTGATTTCTTTTTGCCAAACAATCTTTGAAAAGAAATATATTGTTTATTACCTTGTGGGAAAGTTAAGGTACAGTAGCACATATCTTAGAATTCTGTGTTTACGTTAATCGTCTGAGGCCTCTTTTAATTGTGAATCTTTTTTTCAGGGTTTTCCATGGTTATCATGAATTTTACTCCATTATCAGGGTCAATCCGAAGTAGCTTTTTGCTGTGAATCTCGTTCGTCCTGGGTTGCACATTTGACCCAGACTAGTTGCACTGAAAAATGGAATTGGGACATTAATGATCCAAAATTATTGTAGATCCCACTGTAAAAGTCGTCAAAAGTTCAGCGTTCACTTAGCATTTACAACTGCAAGTATTTAGTAACTTAATTGCAATCTTTGTTTCGACTTTCCTTGTTGACTTGTTTGATGTTTTCATCAAAACAACTATGTACCTCTCCCTTGATGCAATGTCATACTTGGGATTTGCATTCATCAAGAGATAGCTGTATTTTCATCCCAACCCAAGATGAATTTTTCAACTGAAGAGAGACTGGAAGGGAACTTAAGTGAAAATTGAATGACTTATAAGGCGGCTGGGCTTCATATATTGTCTTAATAAGGCTTAGGCAGAGCTCAATTACTGTGACGTACTGTACATTAATGTGAATGTGTGCCAAACGTGTCTGAGTAAGAGAGAACGAGAGCGGCGCGTGCCTGGACTCTTTGTTAGAGCCTGCTGTTCCTGAAGCTCTATGAACAGTCTTACTCTCTGTATGAATGTAACACACAGAGATGAACTCGTAAAACGCCAGTTCGGGCGGTTTACACTTGATGTTTCTATCCTCGCTGATGAAAAAAAAAAGTGTTACTGTTTTGTCTTGAAATTTCAAAACTTTTTTCCAGTTGCTTTCTTTGTATACAGTATTTACATTTTCTTGTAAGTATGTATTTCCGTGTGTGTACATAACATATATATGGGTATGCTGTGGCGGTCAGCTTCTCCTGTGTTCGTTTACGCAACACACCACTTTTGCCACAGCTGTTGAATCGTAGGAAGAACAGTCAGTGCATCAAAATTGATTTCATTAGATGGACAATGCATCATCGTCTCTGTACAAAGAGATGAACACTTCAGTAGTCTGTTGTAGTTGCAGTCCTGACCCTTCCCACCTCCTTAAAATGCAAAACAGGCATGCCCCATATTGAATGTTATTTTCAGTTCTATAAACCTTTGAAGAGGAAGGCTTGTACAATAAAATGAATGTGATTAAATGTAATGTCAATATTAAAACTGGAACTGTAAGAAATGTTTGTGCTTGTGTGCAATTGTAAAAGTCACATTGGAAACAGATGTAATGCTGTATGTATTACATCTGTAACAGTAACACAGTATTTTTTTTCAGATAGTATTCTGACATCACCCATATTCAATATAAATGTCCATTTGGAAACACACTAGTGTAACTTGCAGTTTATTTATTTTATAGATATGGGTTAATGTACCATGTATTATGCCCCAGGACTCTTTATCGGTAGCATGGTCTGCTCACACAGGTGGGGAATTGCACCCCAATCTGCTGTTACCACCATGCTGCTTATCAGCATATTTATTCAATTAAAATGTAGTTAAAGTTGATATCTATGTATTTGTAGGACAGATACAGTATTATCTGAGCTCTATGAAAGGCAGCTGTAGCTGAAAGTCTTACACTGTAAACCTTAACAGATATCCCTTTGTTTCTGACCTTTTAACATGTCCCAGGGATCCTTGTTTAATCTGAAAATCTGACATTGATTTCTGAAGGTGATTATCATTTTAAGCATCTATGGTAATGAAGCCAATTATCTGTTTTAATGTGTGTTAGAATTATTTTTATAAGCTCTATGAGTGACCCATTTGAAAAAATGTGGCCTCTTCAGTTAAGCTACATTTTAATCAAGACTGCAGTCACAGGATGTGCACAGGAAATTTCTTCTGCTGAGCATCTGGTAGGCATGTGAACTAGAGCATATGGCCTCAAACTTTCACTTTTAGCAGAAAAAGAAGCTTGCCTTTCTGCCACACTATTTGTGTATTGTTCTAAAAAGGGAACATCTAATATATAGTGTTTTTATCACATCATTTAAACATTTGATTATTTGATATTTGATATTAATCCCTTAGTTAGTTTGAGATAGATAGAAAGCATTAAATAGAAAGGAACCCTACAGAAACAGTGGTTCGGAAACCACTGGTTTATAGAATACTGTATATTTGAATCCTAAAATCCTTTATTTGTTCATTAGCTTTGCTGCTAGTATTCTGGCTTTATTAGGTTCAGTTACATGTGCTCTTACGTGACTACATGTATGTAGCCTTAGGTGGATCGATCCTGAAGTGTCATAAATCTTCACATTAAAATACTGATGTGTTTTTATTAAATCGTAACTGAATATCCATCCTTTTTTGAAAATGTACATATGTGTCATGAAAGAATTAAGATTATTGTGGCAAATAAATGTTGGTACATAAGGAGAGGTATTTATTGCACACACACAACCACATGAAGTGGTAATAGTAGTGCTGTTTTCTTCACTGACTATTTGTAGAGTGTCAGTATTCACATTCAGTCAGTATTACTTCTAATGACTGAATGTGAAGCAATACTGACCGAATATGTTGTAGTTTGTGAAAAAGCACATTAGATCTTTAATGTGCATCGGCATTCTGTTTAGCACCCTTTCTGTGACCATGTGGTGATCCTTCAGTTTGTCAGTTTGCTTCCGTTTGAAAGGTCACTATAGTATCTGGTTAGCATAACTGAAGTTGATAGCTCTCTCTCTTCTTTAACTAATTGTATCCTCTTTCCTAGTTTGTCTATACAGACAGCAATGACAAAACATCTGTCTTTAGTGTTTAGGGCTAAAACATATTTAGGGGAATGTTTTTAAAACTGCTCGGTGTTACATGGTAAAGCTGTGAGATCTAACTCCTTCCACTAGGTGCTGTCGAAGACCACTGAACGAACAAATACTGTGGCAGTGAAGATATGTCAAAGCTCGCTGAAATGTGTAGGTATCTTACGTAAGTGGTACATGAGTGATGTTGGCTTTACTTAATGCAGATCATGCAATGATATGAAACATTTATCAATGTGATCAATATTTCTGATTCATATTTTATATCTGCTCTATATGACCAACGCATCTGCAGACACCTGCTCATTAAGCACATCAGCACCTAGTACCCAAAATTGTAGCACCCAACAGCCTAAAACGTTAATGTTTTCAAAAGCCTGTTGACTTTAGAAAACATTTTTAAGGTTGCTTTTAATGTTTTTAGTAATTTCTTAATGGGACAAATGTGGTGGCCAGGCCCTTTTTTGCATAACAATTGTATTAAATGCAACTCACCAGCAGAAGGAAATGCAAACAAAAGAGAAGTGAGGTAGATTGAGTACAAGTGAGGCAGACTGAGTGTGGATCAGTTGCAATGGCCTGTTAAGAATGCATAAAAAGACCAGCCAGGAATGAGTTGCAATAATTAAACCTCAGGTTAGGAGAGACTGAACAAGCACCTGGATGCCTATTCAAAAGGGCTGAATACTCGAAATGTTGTAGAGAAGAAACTTGTGTGACAGTCAGACTTGCAACAGGAGCTAATGATGACAAGTGTCAGCCAGAAAGACACCAACACTTATGCATCTTCAGAGGGAATTATCGAAATTACAAGATCATGGCAGGACTTGTATTTCAAGGGGTGTACATCTACTATATGGAGTGGAGTGAGGTTTTACCGAATGATGAGTCTAAATTATTTGAAGAAAATTCAATCAGCATTTAAGGGGACACACCTAGCTTGGTGTGGACCATTGTTTAATTAGTTATTTTGAACAGATTCATCTACTGATTCAAGCTGCACATTTCAAAAACTTGCTGGCGAATCACTTTGCTTCTATCCATGCAGTTTGAAGTACAAAATATAAGTGTGTGTACAGGTAAATCTTTAGTTGTCAGTGTGTGCAAACAGACCCTGGAAAATGGCATATACCCAACTACTTCAGTGTTTTACCCATTTTTTATAAAGTGACTGGTTTTGCCTCAAATATTGTTTTTGGACAGGCATTAAGCCGCTAAGACTCTTATAAATAAGTTGAGTCAAGAACTAATGAAAATTAAATCTGTACTTACAGTGTTAAATCCAAGGATGTCTGATCTTACATCTTCAGTAAACAACAGCTACAGAATTTTTATTAAAGGAGCATTTGAATACGTTTCTATGAAGTGAACTGAACAGGATGTATGTACATACGATGCACGCTGTTTGAACAGTGTCCTCCAGAATTATTGCCACCGTTATATAAAGAGATGATGAAAATTATCCTTAATGTTTATCAGTATTGTTTGTTGTGTTGTGTAACCTGCTTTCGCCAGCACTGGGTTTGGTAGCACCCTGTACATACTAAAATATATGTATGAAATAAATATACATAGATTACATATACATATACATACACACATAAATGCATATTTTTGCAGTATCGAAACACTGGTATAATGATTTTACAATAGCAATAATTTTCACACAGTGAATAGTGTTTCAAAACCGTTGTTTTTTTCCACAGATCATGCAGTCCCTATATGGAAACTAAAAAACAACCAAACAAACAAAAAAATGCTAATAAAATTAGCACACAGTGCACATTACATTCACACACGTCATGCTATTTGTAGATGTGTTGTGCAACCATCATAAGTGCTGTTGTACAATCGCTTTGAAAGGGTGTGGTACATTTCAAAATGTTAGATAATTTTACCTATTACATGTGCTCAAGATTCTCATAACTGTTCCCCCAGAGAAGGTGTCAGTTACAAAGGTTCACCCATGGCAACATTCCAACCCCCACTCCCTGGTCTGTACATTTCTGAACCACGTCAGCCCCCAACATCTAAGAACAGATTATTCCTTACGGCGAAACTCATAATGAAACTCATAATGATTTGAATGGCATAACAACTGAACAAGAGCCTGAAAGTTTTTTTGCCCACATAATTCTATCCAAAAAATAAAAGTACATGATCCAAAAAATGAAAGTACATTTATTTGTACACTCACATTACTGCTACTATGAGTTGACATTCATTCAATGCACTTAATTTTGTGTATATAAAAACATATACAATTATTACTGAGAAAATAATAATTTTTCAAAGAATTTGTTTTAAAAATATTGTCAGGCATTGTTGCAAACATCACAGCACAGCTCGGCTCAAGAGACATGACTCAGAGCTTGAGGCCCTGCATTTTCACCTAATGGATGTTGACAATAAAATAACACAATACACCTAACCTATGTTCTTTTCATTTTAAAAATGCTAATGAATTTAAATATTATTAAAATTGTGTCTATTCACAAAGTGTGCCTATAATAGGGCCAGTGGTGGAAATAATTGTGGGAGTTGTTAGTTATGGTGAAGGTTAGTTGTCACCACTGCCCAAGTCCAGTAATTAAACGTATTAGTTTGTTTAACCTAATTAACCACAAGGACATTTTTTCACAAACTTTTTATTTGTCTTTTCCAAGGGTGTAGTACTACTTTAAAGTCATGTCCAAGTTAACTGTACAGTTTAGAAATGGCATTTAGATACTGAATATCAGCATACAATTTGGACCAGATGCTCTCACAACTGAATTTGCAAGTTCTTTATCCAGTGAAGGATTTATTTGGATACAGAGTGGCCTGCAGAGCTTTACTGAAACAGCAGGAATGCTTGGGAAAACTCAATGCTGCATGCATTCTTAATGTGGCTTTTATGTTCTTTTTATTTTTCTGACTGGATCATTTAACATTAATTCATTGGCTTAATAAGCAGTCTACATAGCCAATACATCTAGATTAAGCATTCCAGATAGGCTGAAGTCTGCTAAACTATAAAAAAATTAGACACATAGTTTGACCATGCTGTTGGGTTTCAGCCAGGGTAAATCAGATCACAGAAATTGCACCACATTTTGAACAGGGTATCAAACCCATCACCTCTTTTTAGTGACTTTTTGATGCGGTATCATACCTTTCACATTATAACAGTTATCCCTAAAGGAATTATAAATTAAACATATTCCCTCATGCCTTTGAATGACTGCATAATAGACGGAACAATGTATAGTTTCCAGAATTTAGTTTGTTTAGTGTTTTGAAGACTCCATCAGATGCATGTAAAGTTTAGGCCTAAATATCTTTAACACACAGATAAAATGACATTCACATACAGTACTGTGCAAAAGGCAAAATAAAGCAAAGTATTTATCTGAGCAGTGAGTATGTTTATGAGTTAGACATTGTTGGCTACACTAGAATACATATGCGCAAACATAAATACAATAACCACAGTTTATTTTCAATTCAACAGTTGCTGCTTTAGTCTCTCATGGATTTTTTTCTTAGAAACTGCGGAACCCCCTGCATATCCATGGAAACCGCAGATATCCTGGGTGTGGGGTGGCGGTAGCTCAGTGGGTAGGATACTTGCCTCCGGACCAAGAGGTCACAGGTTCGAATCCTACCTCCAGCA
>JBBIGB010000109.1:13465515-13480243 GCA_037577075.1 Alestopetersius hilgendorfi
CACACACACACACACACACACACACACACACACACACACACACACACACACACACACACACATATATATATATATTATGTTATTCACACTAGACATTCACATTAATATTCTGTCTATGTTTAATAAGAGAATGGATACATTTCAAATTGGGAGCCACAGTCGGGAGTCACAAGTCATATCTGACCTCTGTAAAGCTGTTTAATGCCTATGCCTGTTGCAAAAAGTGCTAAGCAAATAATACAAGACCCCAATGGGCAAACCAGAGGCAACAATGGCAAGAAATGACTCTCGCAAAGCAAAATTAATAAAAAAAATAATGAGCTATTAATCTGATGTTAGAGGTTAGAGATAAACTAAAAAATATTGAGAACAATCGTTACATTGTTAATGCTTTGGTAATGTAATGACTGTTGGCATAGTCACCTTTGGCTTATGTGTGGTTGCAACCCAAGGCATCCCATGCTTTTGGCAGTGCTTTTCTATGGTGATATTAGCTGTTTGTGAACTACTGAACACATTTAAGCAATGGGTTCAATGGGTGCACATCTAAGCAAAACAGTAACTGATTTCAGCACTTAGAAGGGGTGCCTAGATATATCTGGACATATAGTGTAACTTTTTTGCTAAACTTTATCCCTGATAGTGTCAAGGCCCTCAAAGAAAGGTTACAATTTTCGCTGTTTTGTTCTAGTGCACTTCTCACTGTGTCTGTTCCTTTGTCTGTATTATAGATGCTTGTATAGTCATCCACGGGACGAATTCCAGTTTAAACTGGACATCTCCTCTCAATGCGTCCTCATCTGTGATGGAGTTCTGGCGGTGAGATATAACGTACAAATAAAAACAGTGTCTCAGTGTTGTGTAGTGACTCACAATGGGAAATGTCAATCACAGTGAACCCAAGCAATAGACATATATGTATATGTATGTATAGCTTCCAAGCACAGAGTCGAACAGGAGAGATGGGTATGAAAGCTACAGGGTTAATGAGTTCTTAAACCCACTGAGCTACTAGCTTTAAAAGATCTAGAGACAGGGAGAAGTGAAAAAGAAGAAGATATGAAACTAAAACTGGGTGGGGAAAAATACGGCTGGTTTGTGCCTGATAGCACAGAAATTACATTAGACAGATTCTAACTCCAACATGCAGGGGGCAGAAAGAGGATGGGGGTTTTAAGCATCCTTTGGTTAGAGAATGGAGCAGTATAAATAGGACAAATCATTTAAACTTAGTTTAATGTAATATTTTTTTACCATTGCAACTAATAAGTGTGTAATACAATGTAAGTACAAAAATGCACAAGCATTTGGGAATTTAGAGAGTTTGTACATTATCAAGTTTGTGACACAAACAAACACCAGTACCTTTTGTGTAGTCGCAGAGTGTTGAATCTGTCCACTGGGATAGAGAATCTAGGTGGAGTACGGTGGGATTTAGCCCTGATTCTTCTTCTGGTCTGGATTATTGTCTACTTCTGCATCTGGAAAGGAGTGAAGTCCACTGGCAAGGTACAAATAAAAGATGTTGTAGTTTCACTATTCACATTTATATTTTTTAATGCTATAAGAACAATTCTGGCTTGTAATATTTTCCATTTTTGTCCCCTTTGATATTCAGTTGTGTTGAAAAGGAGGGTCTCCCTCAATATAAACCTGAGGTTAAATAAATAAATAAAAAGGAATGATAGGAATAGTGATGATGACATTGCCCAAGATGGTATAATGTTAAAATCAACAATGTCTTGTTTGGTTATTTTAAATGCAGGCGGCCTACTTCACAGCAACATTCCCCTACTTTACACTTCTGGTCCTGCTGTTACGAGGAGTGACTCTTCCTGGTGCAGCTGATGGCATTCACTATTATATGTATCCCAATGTTTCACGACTAGCTGATCCCCAGGTGAAGATCACTGAATTTATTTACACCCTGCATTTGCTAATTTGAGACTCAAGAGAAAAATTCATCACAATAAATCCTTTATCTCCTGTAAGGTTTGGATGGATGCTGGTACTCAGGTCTTCTACTCTTATGCCATTTGTCTGGGCTACCTCTCCTCTCTTGGCAGCTATAATAGTTATCACAACAACTGCTATAGGTAGGTGCACATAACATTAAAAAAGATTCATTGTAAACAGACCTACTAGACTAACTGATTGAACTGAAAATAGGTAATTCATTTCTTAGGGAGGGTAGAAAAATTAACCATGATGTGATACTGAAAAAACTGTTTCCCAGAAGCATCTTAGTAGTAAGATCATGTTAAAATGTATTGTTCACTGTAATGTTCTCACTAACATCATCATGATGGAGCCATTCCTCACTGGTTGTTTCTGAACCTCAATACAAAATCAAAAACACTGTATATTGTATATAAGCATTTTTTATTGTTCTTTCAGAGATTCCTTTTACTTATGCCTGTTGAACAGTGGAACCAGTTTTATTTCTGGATTTGCCATCTTCTCTGTGCTGGGCCACATGGCAAAGGAGCAAGGGGTGGATATCTCTCTAGTTGCAGAGTCTGGTAAGAAAGTTAAATATAATTTGCGTATTATATCTACAACTACTACTACTTTATTTATAATACTCTGGCATTTACTTATAGCATAATTCAACAGCCAGCTCACCCCATGTTGTCATGTCGGGCTGAGGGGACACAGCAGCATGCAACCAGATATAAGAGGAACAGTTTATTGATAATGAAAAGAGCTTAAAGTTCAACACAAAACACTTTCCACTCCTGAGGAGTCTTTTCTTGAGGAGTCTCTCTATTCCATGATGATCCTCAGTCCTTGTGATTTCCTAACTAAATGAATGTCCCGCCTCCGTCTAACAATGCACAGATGGGTCCTTACTGTCCTCTGTTCGTAGCCAGGACCTCCTTTAGAGAAACAGGCTTTTCACACAGCCACACGTTACTCCTGCTTAGAACACAGAAGAGAGAAAGAGAGGAAGAGCTTATAAATGGAACACATTGTCAGAGGACGTGCCACTCGTCTCTCAATCACTCGAGTCCTCTTGCTCTGATCGCGGTGACGGTCGAAGCCTTCAGTCCTAAAGTCTTTTCCTGAATAGGAGGAGATTCCCACACACAGTTCCACATCACTCATACCAGACTCACACAGCACAATTCAAACCACAGCGTGATACGTTTTCTTGAGTCGGAATGACTGTACATTACCTTGATGCGTTTTCTTTGCATACGGTGTTCCTTCACTGTTCCCTCTGGCTCACAATACAGAATCCCAATGAGCCGGGATTTAAACACGCTCTCAGCCAATCACATGTCACACTCACTCAGCTCCTAATGAGCTCACCTGTATCCATTCATTCTCTCACTCACTCAGCTCCTAATGAGCTCCTGCAGCCCATCATTCTCACTCACACTCACACACCTCGAATCCAGAGCCCTAACCCCTAGTACTCAGGTGATACACTTCTCCTCTGATGAGTCGAAGGTTCACCAGATGTCAAACATGTGAATAAGTAAAATAATTGAAAGTTAAATAATATTTGAAACTTAATATACAGTACAGTAATCCTTAAAAAGATCTACACTAAAAGTGTTTTCAGACTGCAAATGAGCGTGAAAGCAGCCCGAGCCTCTCTGCTTTGAGTGAAGAGTTTAAGGATTCATTACCCTGACCATCTTTATATCACAAGTTAAACCTGGTTGATGTAGTGTAGTGGGTCACATGGCTGCCCTCTAATCTGGACATGAGGTCTAATTGCTACTCTGTGCAACACACACCACCATTTCAAAACATTTATTGGCATGTGTACAGTAGAAATTACATATCTCTGTGCAATGAAATTCTTTCTTTGCTGTCCACACATAAATACCAAGTTTAGGTTAAGAAATTTAGTTTGAAATAAAATAAAATAGAATAAAAAATAAGACATAAAAATAAAAGTAAGTTAAGCATGACATACAGATGTGGATAATAATAATTGTGCATTTGCAAAATGAAGAAATTGTGCAAAGAGGTGTATGGGGTCTTTGAAGAGAGTCCTTGGGCAAGACTCCTAATGCTACATTTGCCCAAATCTGTGATACACTAAACAACTATAAGTTGCTTTAGAACAGTCACTGTAAAAACACATTGATTAATACTGTAGGTGTTGTTGACCATTTGTAGGTCCAGGGCTGGTGTTTATAGTGTACCCCCAGGCAGTTACGCTGCTGCCATGGCCTCAGTTCTGGGCGGTGTGCTTCTTCACTATGATCATCCTCCTCGGTTTGGACAGCCAGGTTAGAATGAGCAGTCTAACACCACTCCACTCTTCTTCCCTTTCCTTCTTTCCATGTCGACTGCCCTCTTTCTTGTGTCCTTCAGTTTGTGGGGATGGAGAGCATCATGACGTCAGTGACAGATGTATTTCCCAGGGTGCTGAGGCGTGGTTACCGCAGAGAGCTGCTGTTGTTAGCACTTTGCCTCTTCTGCTATTTCGTGGGCCTGTTTATGGTCAGTGAGGTGAGAATCTACCAGATTTAGTTTGGTTCTCTTTTAGTTCACATTCATCACAAGGGAATGCTTCTATCCAGTCCTAACTGATCTGTACCCAGTTAAGTCTGTTTTAGTTGTGTCAGTAACACTGATCAAAGTGGCATGTTTGAAATAGAAATTCAAATGGACCAGGTGTCACTGATGTTATGGAGTAGCATTCAAATAATTTCTTTCACATTGTTTAGGAAACCAAAGGTGAAAATGAAAGTACATATGGCTTCCTCTATCATTGCAGGGTGGTCTTTATATCATCCAGCTGTTCGATCATTATGTGTGCAGTGGTGCCACTCTGCTGTTCCTGGCAATCTGCCAGTCTGTGGCTATGGGATGGGTTTATGGTAAGCACACGTCAACTTCCATTTCACATCTCAAAATACAGTGAATTCATTACACATTTTTTAAAAAAAATATGAGAGTGAGAATGTACTTTTTTAGAGGTTTCATATAAACTGTAAAGTGGCCCAATAGTGGAAAATCTAATTTACACTACTGTCCCATTACCCCAATACTGCAGAATGCAACAGTGGAATGCTAGAACCCCAAAAATGTACTTACAGTAAACTGCCTAAATCATGAACTACCAGCATAGATAAAGCTCAGGTTTCGGGAAAAGTGTAAGTGTAATGGCTTTTCTATGACTCGTCCATGTTTAACACTATTGTATTCACAACAGTAACAGAAATTGGTGTTTATTCAGTTAGGAGGCTCTAAACAGAAGGTGCATCTGAACACTTTTAGACATTGTGTACAAGATATCTTCAGGTGTATGCAAGCTTTAAACAGATCTTTTGTTCAGGTGCTGAACGCTTCTATAAAAACATCGAAGACATGATTGGCTATCGGCCTTGGCCAATGGTCAAATATTGCTGGCTCTATGTGACTCCTTCCATGTGTTTGGTGAGAATGCTTTTCAGTCTCCAGTTTTGCCACCTTTCAAATGGTTTCATGCTCATGGCTGATGGAAGTTACTGTAACCAATGCAAAATGGTGAGTTTACCCTAAGTTTCTACTGTGCATACCATAACTGAACCTGATTTCTAATGTTGTTTCCTTTAGGGGACCTTCATATTTTCCTTGATCAGATACAGTCCTCTGAAGTTCAACAACACATACATATATCCATGGTGGGCTTATGGGCTTGGCTGGTTCCTAGCTTCATCTTCTCTTTCTCTCATCCCAATCACCATGATCTACAAGCTTTACAAATGCAAAGGGACAATTTGGGAGGTAAGGCAAAAAATTATGCTGCAGTGCACTCTCATGTCAATTCATCAGGATGGAACAGAATGGCCTAAAACTAATAATGCGTCTAGTACAAGGTGAAGACTCAAATATAGTGTTAATGTTTGTATCTGTGTGTGTGTGTGTGTGTGTGTGTGTGTGTGTGTGTGTGTGTGTGTGTATGCTGTGTGTACGTTTACTAGCGTCTCCAGCTTGCTTGTATCCCAGCAGATGATCTGCCTCAGTCACGGAGAAACCCAGCTGGACACTGCACTCTTGTCAAGCCAAGTCAGGTCAAGTAGGGTATATTGCCATTTCAGCCTCCACCCAAACAGTGACGTGTAACAATGTTCCTCCAGGACCTTGGAGCAACACAAAAACAGCTGGACTGGACTACACTTCACAGATAGAAAAGAGACACTGCATCATTTTTCATACAGTACATGTTTGCCATAGCTTCACTTTCCTAGGTGTTTTTAAAAAAAAAATAAAAAGGTGTGGGTAGTTTTTATATATTTTTTGGGCACTTGCAAAAAAAAGAATACCAAAGGAGTACATTTAACTATGCATTTTGTACAAATATATACAACTACTGTATTTTATATATTTTTTATGTTAATCAATATAGCCGTGGGTACTATAACTTTGTTCATGTGCCATATTACTGCATGTACCTTAAAATAAATTACAGATTGTGTTATGACTGTTAGAAATGTGCAGATTTTGTCACTGCCTACCGCTGTCTGCTTGTGTCTCCTTATGGGTGACAAATTAATAATAAGATTCTTTATTTGCCACATGCTTAGTAATACAACACAGTGTAATTCTTTCTCTGCATTAAATCCATTCACTGAGTGAAGCAGAGGGCTGCCACCAAAGAGGCACCCGGGGAGCAGTGTCAGGGGACGGTACCGTGCTCAAGGGTACCTCAGCGGTGACACTAGCAGTTTGGATTCAAACCCCAACCCTCTGATTGTAGAGCCAATACCCTAACCACAAAAAAAACAACAACAAAGTGTTTTAGTCAGAGCACTTCTACAAACATAGCAGGGAGATAAAACATCATTCTTCCAAAGTATTTCCTCAGCTAGTGTTTGTATGACGGTGGAGAGCTCTGTATAAGATATGTACAAAATGTCCTATAGACATTCAACTGGGTTCAGATCTGATGACTGTGACGGCGCTTTAAACAAAATGCCACACATTTTAAAGGTCTTAAACATCAGTGCTCTGTAATCACTTTCACATCTACAGGGAATTCAATACAGAGTTTTAAAAGAAAGCAGACTTTATCAACTTGTGTGTGAGCATATGGCTGACACCCAAGACCCATTATTAGTAATCATTTTGTACCTACATTAGTATTTGATCCTCAAGTATTCCTTGGCATATATTCCAAGATGTCATAGATGGTCATTGGCTGTGATGACACTTTCTATAAGAGATCTGACCTGGCTGTAGTCGCATCACACTTCAATTCAAGCCGAAATCAGCCGAGGGCAATTTCCCACGGTGATCAGTCCAGCAAATAGCCACAGCATGAAACTGTCTATATATAGTCACAGCATAAATCATGTCTTGACAGATTCACAGCATGAATCTGTATGGACATGATATGTCCAGGTCAAATCTGAATACCAGTCAGGCACAAGTCAACACTTGATACCTTTATGATCACTGCAGGGAGAAACGGAGGGCTTCGTACTTCGAAAATGGAAATCATGGTGAAAGTTTACATTCTACACATCTCTCCAGAACTCATAAACTTTTAATAGTATACTGCCCTCTCTAAAGTACCCTGTACCCTGCGCTCTTTGTTACTCCAGTTACAGTTTTAAAAAAACCCCTCTTTTTTGCTAATGGAGTTTCTATTGTATGTTTTGTTAAATTATTACTTTAATGTCACGAACAAAGGTCTAACTTAATTCTTAGGTCTATACTGTATCTTGCCATCTATTGTATAATGTAACTGTATGTCTTTAGCAAAAGGTACCTCGTTATTTACTTCCTTAAAGTCTGTTTTACTACAAAATTTTTCCATTATTTTGTAACATAGTTCTCTACCAACGACATTACTGTGATGTGTCTAACAGCCCATCATATGACTCCACCTGGTGGCCACTGCATTCTACACCAGGTTGTTCGTTGATGCAGAGTCAGATTCTAGACTATCCAACTTTAAAAACATGGTTTCATCCCATTGGCTGTCGCAGTTGTCTGGTGATCGACATTTTTTATTATATCTGTGGCTTAGCGAGTAATAAAATATATGCAATTTATTGGCTAATAAAAGTACTCAAATGGTGAATCTATTGTAACTTGATTCATTAGCAACAATATTGAGGTTTTTTTTAGTTTATATTAAAGTGAGTGACAAGCAAGTGTAGAAAATCTTAGTGTGTGGAAAGACATTGACTGGCATAACTGCCTATTATGACAATAGAAAATGAACTGCTTGGTTCCAAATTTTATAAATTTTATAGCTATCAACTAAATATCTGTTAAATAGGGCATACCTGTAAACAAGAAGAAAAAGGCGTCACAAATTACAAACCAGGTATTTATTGTTAGAAAAGACTGTACAAAATAAAACATGAACTGTGTTCTAGTTTGGTAGAGTCACTCTCATTATCTTGATTTCCTCAACCGGGCGATCTTGACTGTTGGTCTCCACCATGCCAATTCGATTGAGAACACCCATGCCTTGGTAGACTCGCCCAAATATACTGTGCTTCCCATCCAGCCACTGTGTGGGGCCCAGTGTGAGAAAAAATTGACTCCCATTAGTGTCTGGGCCTGCATTAGCCATTGCAAGAATCCCAGCACCTGTACAATAAAAAAAAAACAAAAAGATCAGTTTGTAAATAGCTATAAAACCTCTCAGGTATTACAGTCAACATCAGATAGAACTGGTCTATGCCTTTACATTATAAACAGCACTCAGCCTTTACATTTAAACCACCTGCCTAATATGGTGTAGGTGCTCCTTGTGCTATCAAAGCAACGCTGACCCTTAGATGCATGAAATTCACAAGACCTCTGAAGGTGTGCTGTGGTATCTGGCACCAGTACAAAAGCAGTAGATCCTTCAAGTCCTGTTGCAAGGTGGGGTCTCCACTGTTGAGACTAACTTGCCCTGCACATCTCAAAAATGCTAGATCAGACTAAGATCTGGGGAATTAGAGATCGGTCATGTTCTTCAAGCCATAGCTGAACAAATGAGCTCCCCTGAAAGTGGCCACTGCAGGTGGTAGTAGGTGGTATGTGTCAGGCAACACTCATGAATGCCAGGTTTCCCGAGTAAAACATTGCTTCAGTTCCACATTGCTTCTACTTGCATGCTGTCTTCCCTTGTATCCCATGATATGTCTTACTCAGGCAGCGCAACACACACTCAAGTGGTTTAACTGTTACAGCTGGTAAGTGTGTGCCTCTGGTTAAACATGACCTGTAACATAACATTCAACTACATGCTTATATATATATATATATTTTTTTTTTAAAAACACACTAAATAAACACATTTCCTGGGATTTGCATTGTGGTTTTACCACAATCACTGGCCATTGTTTTGTAGTTCCATTATTAAAAAATAAGCCTCAAGATTAATAACTAAATAATAACACTAAAAAGAAAGGACAGGTAGTGCATGATTAGACAGCACATTTCCTTTAGTAGGAAACATTCTCCAATATTGGTATCTGCTGAGAGACATCATGGGCCCAGTTTTTCCCACCTGTGAATTTCAGCTCCGGGTGAAGTTCATCCTCAAACTGTTTCCCATAAATGGATGCCCCTCCACGGCCTGAGGTCAGAAATAAAAGATTTTTAATTTGACTCATGTTATAAAGTTATTATCATGTTATTACAGCCATTGCTCAAAAAGGCACCTGTTACAGTCACAGCATATAAGCAAAAGAGGTTGCCAAGCTGTGATGCTGAGCAGCCAACAGCAGTGTTGAGAGACTGAGTTTCATTTGAAACGATGGCAATGTGGTTTTAAAATATACGAAAATATATATATAAAAATAATGTACACAAGAAACACAGTTTTAAAAAAGGTGTATTTATAAACACATTTGACAGAGATTATGGCTCCTAAAAAATAATTTGGTTTTGAACCATTTATTTGTCACCTGTAGTTTGCTTTTCAGGGTGGGAGGGGAAAATCGATTAAAATCGAAACTCAAATTTATTGTGAAAAAATCTGAGATTTTATTCTTAGGCCATATCGCCCAGCTCTATGACATTTCATTGTCACCTTTTAGTCCATAACACAAAATCTGGAGACCTGTAGAAACTGAGCAGACTTACCCGTTCCTGTTGGATCGCCACCCTGGACCATGAAGTCTTTAATGATGCGATGGAATTTGATGTTGTTGTAATATCCTCTTCTGCCCAGTTCTGCGAAGTTCTTGCAGGTTTTAGGTGCATGATTCCAGTAAAGTTCCAACACAATTGTTCCCATACTGAAGATCATTAGAACAAGAGGTTAAGATGTGATAAGATAATATAAACCTGTGGGACATTTGTTTTGCCATGGCAGAAAGTGGACAGTACACATTTAAAAATTAAGAAACAACAGAATAAAATAGAATAAAAATAAAATACTAACACTTTACAGGTCTGTTTAATTCCAGCAGTTATTATAGCAAAGTTTTATGTTGCATTTGTGTGCGTCTCTCTCTCACAGCATATTTTACAGTACTGTACAGATTACACTGTAGTGTAGTTTTATAGACTTATTACAGATCATTCTGTAAAAGAATGTACACCTAGAACTCCATATAGAAATCCCACAACTTAAATTGAAGTAGCTGTAAGGCTCATTTGCTTTTCGTCCATGCTCCGTTGATATTAAAGTTAGCCCTGAAAAAATGCTATTGAGTGAGAGAGGGGGATTCCACACAGTGGTTATAAAATGCACTATGCCTGAAAAACAGGTAACCTTGCGGTGCCAGATGTGTCTTAACAGGAACCCAAAATCTGCATTATTACTCCAAGCTGTTATGATCGGTTTGATCGTTAAATATATAGTTTAATGTAAACACATACAGGGTCTGTAATGCACACAAAGTGTCTACTTTCTAGGTTTTGAGATTTACCATTATCAACACTACATGTGGATTCACAAGCAAATCAAAATCTCTTGAATTGTGTTTAAGACTTAAGGCCCTTAATTTCTAGTTCTGACCAGCACTGAAAAGAAATCTGAGCCTTTTACAGGACACTGAAAGAGACTGAAGGAGTCAGTCCCAGTTGGAGACTCTCCATTCATTCAGAAATGCAACGTGTTCCGACTTACCTGGTCTCCAGTGAAACCGTCGGGGGCTGCCATGAATCTGGGGGTATTCCTGTCATTACCGCTTGTATAAAAATCAAAAGAATGGGTTCACAATTCGACTAAATAATCTTGAAACGCTGCTGCAAAACGTGAGTAGGAAGTAAAGTGTGATGAAAAACAGGCTGTCGTGGGAATAAATCGTGTGTGCTGCCCTCTGGTGGACTGGAGGAGCCTCTCCTCTTTCACCGTGTTCTCTTTTTGCGTGCCTGAGAGAAGCCCGAGGCCAAACCGCCCGAAACTGAAAACAGCAAGAACATGATGTGATATTCTGATAGTATAATTAATTCAAAGGCCATCTCATACTCTGGGCAGTAGAGAAAGGGCAGTTTAATCTAACGTTTAAGCTAACTTTACTGGATGTAGCTAATGCGAGCGTAAATTATGGACAGCCCCCTTATCTATTCTCTCAAGTAACATTACAAACTACTATCTACTCGACCTCCCTACTGAAAAAGCACCTTTTTTACCATTACGGTTTAATAGTTTTGCATCCTAGAAAAGAATTGGCTCAGTGATATTAGAAACCATTAGGTCTCTCCAAATACATTTGGAGTCCATTAGTAAACCATTAGATGTATCTAGAACTAGTCACAGTTTACCTGTTGCACTATAAAGGTCCTTTAGAATGTAATATCAGCTCATCAGGAAAACACATAAACTATTACTATTAGACATCATTAAAAAACTTCAGGATCTAATAAAAAAATAAAGGGCTGGATTTTAAGTAGGGCTTTAGGTACTGTAATAAAAGAGAAAGAGAAAGATGACCTTTAAATTGTTTTGTTGGAACCTGGTGGGTTTTATATTTAATGAGACACACACATTTGGATGAAACCACACTTTATTTATTTATTTTTTACATTAGATTTATATTTAAATATACAATGATTGGTTTTGTGTAAAATGTGACATAAGAAAGTAAGAAAGAAGTAAGTTTCAAATATTGGCTAATAACAAGGAGGTCAGAATGTTGATCAACTTCCTTGTGATTGGCGGCATTACCAGGCAGTATTAGAGAGAGTAAAAACATCTAAACGTGCCTGGTAAGACGTAAATCAGAGGATTTTATAAAGATGGACAGTCAGATTGAAGAGCTCTGAGAAGAATTGGAGTTTGTGACGGAACTGCAGAAGGGAAGAAAAAGACAGAGAGGAAGAGAATTAGATGTAGAAACTGAAGGCAGGCTGTGTAAAGGGAGTGGCTATGAATGAGAGAAGAGGTTAATAAACATGAACAGCATAAACATGAACAGTAGACTGGTAGAGGGGGGTTGGGGTAAAGTAAAGAAAGGTTTGGTTACATTAGAGTTTAAGAGCAGGCCCTTGGCAAACATTACCTTGAGCATGACATGGTTGTTAAAAGCTGGTTTGTGTAACACCCAGCCCAAGCTGGGCTGAATTATTTCAACATATAAGATGTTGTTCCGGCATTGTATGTTCATCATTGATAAGCTAAAAAAATAAATTCCATAAATAGGTGGTACAGAAAAGTAGTGCTGCCAAATGTTGAGCTAGAATGCTAAATCTCTTTCCAGTTCATTACCTTCAGGCCTGTTCGGTTCACAAAGTTATTCATCTTTACAGTGATAGTGGCAACTTCCTCTTTGTTCATGCATGAGAGTAAAAAGGGAAGCTTTTTTTCACACATATCTCAGGTGTCACCAACACAATAAAGCATTACAGGCAGGTCCGGATGGACCAATCAGAGGTTGACAGAGCTCACTAATAGGGGTGTGTGCGTGTGTGTGAGGAGTGGGGCACTCTGTCACCAGCCAGTATGACAGTCATCCTACGAGCACCTTGACGTAACAGGGCGGGGTGGAAAAACTAGTGGGTCTATTTGACACCTTTGACAAAAGCAGGTTAAATGGGTGGGGGTCAGCAGGAAACCCAGTGCAGTCTTCTTTTAGTGTATCATTCTCATCAAATACTTGCACTCTCAACTTGATGCAGTTTGCTGTTTGAAGAGAAAGTACTTGCATGAACTGTTCAAAAAATACCTTTAAAAAACTAGACAACTGCCTTTTAAAATTAGTCACTTATAATTTGCTACTTATAGTTACATATCACACACAGATCATTAAAAAAACTCCCCCGAACCCTTAATGTAAATTTGATATTGGACCACTAACTTTTTATACAACAAAAATGTCAGCTGTTTTCAAACGGGGTAAAAAGTATGAAAAAGAAACAAAACTGAAGAGACTGGTATGATTGTTTCCTGCTGTCGTGTCACTTCAGTCTCAGAATGCAGGTTTTGAAAGCATGTATATATAGTGAATGATAATAATCTCTTCTCATGCGAAACCTTGTTTGTCTTGCTGCTCACAGACCTCCCAGTGTGCATCATTACCAGACAGTGTTAGAACACCAGTGATCAGCCCAGCACTGCCGGGTAAGATGCGCCCTGAGAGCAGAGAGTTTACATCACACTGCTTAATCATTAAATATCATTTCTAATCTTACAGTGCTTTGCTTAAGACATGCTTTAGTCTTCAAAGGCGTGCATGACATAATCTCACTGCGCTACTGCACTTTTTAGTACTATTGGAACAGTGGATGTATTTGAGTAGTGATAGCTGTTTTGATGATGTCTGTGGAGGACCATCTGCATCATTACCAGGCAGTATTAGAGAATGCTAAGACATCCAAAACTGCCTCGTAAGATGGAGATGACCATCCTGATGAGTCGTGAGAAGATTTTTGCAGCCTTCTAAACATTTCTGTCCTTTAGAACCATCTCACCATGCACTTTGAATGTGTGAATGAATGTGGTATCTCATCATCTAGTCACTCTACCATAGCAGAATTGTGTTTGTTTAGTGTCTATCACTGACTACACTGATTACTTATTTTAATAGTGAAGTTAATCTCTGTATTAGATTTTGCAAATGTTTTGATCAAAGGATGTTATGTATGCTTTTCCAATACTGTTGCGCCTCTCTCTGTCACTGACATTGTAATGTATAAAGATATAAAGTGATGTATAAGATGTATAAAGGTGAAAAGACCTGAAATATTATATAAATTATTAACTGCTTCTAAATCTTCTGTCATACATTTAAGACTCAGATTTAAATCATACACTTTTTATTTTAGTTTTATAGTGTTGATGTTGGACCTCCAATTGTTTGAACTTTATTTAATAGGACCAGGTAATACTTGTGAGGTCATGCCTACCAACTCATTGCAAACTTACCTGAACCCAATTAACAATGAAGTGTCCCTAGAGCAACCATCACCTCAGAGACGTCACCAGGGATGCCTAAACTCAGGAGAGCTAAACTAGTTGGTTGCATTTTCATCCAAACAAAACTGTGTCAGCAGCATACAGCTCTGTGTTCATGGTGGACTGTTGAAGTGGCATTGAAAGTGCTTAGTCATGCTTATCAAAATGGCACCTTTGTCACTTACACCTGAGCCCACACCTGACTGATCCCTCATCAGCTTTACGTACTTGTCAGACAAGTTACTACTGAAATCTGTAGTTACTACTGAAACCATGATCTTAATGAGGCATGCAGATACAGAAACCCAATAGTATTTTTCTGTATTATTTTTTCTTTTTGTTTTCTTCCTAGTAATTAAGAAAATACATTACTCTCTCTCTCTCTCTCTCTCTCTCTCTCTCTCTCTCTCTCTCTCTCTCTCTCTCTCT
>JBBIGB010000109.1:13497783-13518261 GCA_037577075.1 Alestopetersius hilgendorfi
CTATGGTGAAAATTACAGGCCTCTCTCATCTTTTTAAGTGGGAGAACTTGCACAATTGGTGGCTGACTAAATATTTTTTTGCCCCACTGTATGAAGGAAATTTTCTGTTATTTACTTACTGCTTTAGTTTCTAAGTAAATAAAAAAATCTACCTGCACATGTCGTGTATGGACGTACAGTGTGAGCTGTCAGGTCGCATCAGAGCATCGGGCCGTATAGTGTGAGAACATGAATCGTAAGCTACGAACTTCTAACCCCTGCGATTCAGTCGTACAGTCTGAGCAGGAGCTGAATAATGTGACTGAAAAAATCGCACAGTGTATGCCCAGCTTTAAACAATACATTCCTAATCACAGTATCTGCTACATTTACTTGTAGTAAGGGATAATAATAGGTGTTATCAGATCATGAATACACATTATGAAAATGAACAGCCTAATTCTCAGATTTTTACGTCTGGATAAACTTTAGACTACAGAAATGGTTTCTTTGTGCAACACAATAGAAGAACTATTTTCTCCTTAGAAAAAAGATTTAAACAACCTCCGCATAAAGGTTCCCCAAAGAACACAAAACGTGTCATAGAGCCTTTTTATTGCACGAACACCTTATATTATATTATATATAATAATGTAGGGGGAAAAAAAGAGTGATAAATGCAGGTGGAGTTTTGAACCGAACCCAAAAAAAACCCAGCATGGATGATAAGATCCCATCAGGTTCAGCTGGATATGTCAAGCTCTGTTCTTAATCTCCTAAGCTGCTGATTTTGTTTTTCGAATTTGTAAGCTTTTTGAATCCACTTACCATTCCTTTTCTGTCATGCTTGTTCACCTCTTTTTCTTCTAGTGGTGTCCATTGAAGACCCATTTGACCAGGATGACTGGCAGGCCTGGACTAACTTTACTGGCAGTACAGACATCCAGGTAGTAGGAGATGACCTGACTGTGACCAATCCCAAACGCATTTCCACAGCTGTGGAGGAGAAGGCTTGCAACTGTCTGCTCCTCAAAGTAAACCAGATTGGTTCTGTGACCGAGTCTTTGCAGGCGTAAGTCCAAATCCCTGTATTCCATATTTAGGTTTAGCGGCTACAGGAAAACAGGCATCAGCGTCCTGCACTGAGCGAATGTATATCATCACTGTTGGAACAAAGCCTGGTATCTCTGAAAAGGTAACTTAACAGGAGAAAGAAAAACATTCCTAACTTCCAATGAGTGATAAGGGAACACAATTTTATTTCACATCATTTTCATTGATTTGTATGATCAGATTGTCACAGAGTAAATGACAGTTGGTATTTTCATATTATGGAATTTTAAAAATGAAATCCAAAGTGAGATATTTTGTTCCAACAGCAATGTTATGCAAAAATCCATCACCAGTTAGTGGGGGCTAGATATGATGATAGACAAATGAAATGGATCTCATTTGCATTCTTGCATAACTGTGGCAACAGCTTGCCATACTGAGTCGTGACTACAGTGTTAAAAGGAGCGGCTGGTCCAGATAAAGAGCTGGATATTTTCATTGCTTCTGGAAAGCATGATAGTCAGAGGCTTTCAAAATGTAATGATTTATTCAAAACAATAATTCATCAAGATTATTAAATTACTTGCTATTTACTCCTTAGGCTAAACCTGCCAAATTAAAATTTGGTCTCATTAGTACGTCATTACATTGAAATAATTCTATGCTGTATTTCTGGACCTGGTGAAGAGAACACTGAAAAACAGAAACATGGAAAAACAGTAAACTGCTATTTGCAATTGTATAACACTGAATTAATAAAATCGTAAAATTAAATTTTCTTATGTTAATCAGACCACGCATTTTAATGTTTAATTGTATTCAGTGGCACTTAATATGATAGCATAATGATAGTTTATACAGTACATAGAATCAGAATTTGATACTTCTGCATGGAGACCATACAGCAGCGTAGTACTTTTGGAATGCTGAGCGTTTTTGAAGAAACAGTGGTAGCTGACTGACACTGATCACTATATATGTGCCACAGTGTGGCCTGTCTGACTTCACACTGAAAATATTGGAACAGTTACTTGATTGGTGCCTGCGGTTGAATAAAAAATGCATGCAAGTCTATTGCCAATATAATACTACTCATAATTCAAAAAGTTGATGTGACTGAAAAAAACTGAAAGCAGATCTGAAATCAGCATGAAACTGTGTACAGTAATCCCCCAGTTTTACGCAGATCTGGAGTTGCGGATTCAGTCATGTGGATTTTTTTTTTTGAGAACCGAACTCAAAGTTTTACACGAGTTGCATATCTCAGCGGGGAAAGCACTCAGACACTTCAAACTCCACAGTTTGGTAGATCTCCAGGAGACATCTCCAATGAGCACTCATTTGTATTTCTAGCCCGAGTAGATCAGGTTTTATTGTCTGAAAAACGATTACCTTGCCACATTTTTAGGCTTTTTTTTTTTTTAACCAAAACACAACAATGCGTTGTTTCACTATACGTGGGTGCTCATAGAACATAATCCCCGCAAAAAGCGGGAGATTACTGTAATTCTGAAAACTGTTGGCACTGATATACACTGTATTTGCCCTTAGCTGTAAGATGGCCCAGTCCAGTGGCTGGGGTGTGATGGTCAGCCATCGCTCAGGAGAGACGGAAGATACTTTCATTGCGGACCTAGTGGTGGGTCTGTGCACTGGTCAGGTATGGTCATTTTGCAAGATTTGCAGTTGTGACACCATTTGCAAGATGATTTGGCCGAATTGTTTGTTACTTTTCTGAACTTCAAACACAGTTAACCAGATGAATCACAGAAATAAAGAAGTTTTTTGACTGTTTGGGTTTTTGAAGTAGCGTTTCACATGCTTCTTTTTTTTCTCATCCAGATTAAAACGGGAGCACCCTGCCGTTCTGAGCGCCTGGCAAAATACAACCAGATCCTCAGGTTATTACCGCTAACATATACAAATTACATATTACCGTTAACACACAAACGTGATGCATGTAGATATGACATGCTAGAACATTTTGCATTGTGTTTTGTACGTCAGCTGATAACAAGAAAGAATTGATAGTAAGAATGAATTCCAGGATTTCCACATAGTTTTCAGGCCGTCCTGTTGACCATGCAAATCTGAGGAATATCTACACTTCTTTAACAAATTCTGACCAGTAATGTGAATAAAATCTGCCAGTATTAAATGTACTCTGCTTCTCATTATGATTTTAGGCCAGTATTAGGCAGTTGTCATACCTATCATATAGTTGGAGAAAGACAACAGACTTAATGAATGGCATGAAACTAACGTATTTTATTTCCTCCATACTATTTACTTGCAGAATTGAAGAGGAACTGGGCGATAAGGCTCACTTTGCAGGGAGAAACTTCAGAAACCCACTGAATTGAAACTGAGCCACTGAGTACGCTTCAGAGCACAATTAGGGCAATATACAGTAAATTGTATGCTGGCAGTCAGTTATAGTAAGCTACAATGTGTACCTACGGAAAGCTCTATTTTATGTGTGACAAAGAGGGCAATATACAGTAAATTGTATGCTTGCAGTCAGTTAAAGTAAGCTAGAAAGTGTACCTGCAGAAAGCTCTATTTTATGTATGACACAGTTATAAAAGCTCAAACATGATTGAGCTAAAGAAAAAAGCTGTAAAGCTAAAGAAATGAGTAAATAAATAAAAATTAGAAGCAAAGTTTTTGACTGTGGTCCAGCGCTCAGTGTGAATTAAATATTTACTGATTGTATTGATATAGGACTTATTAAATGTATGTGTAATTGAGAATCCTGTGGCTGTGGCAGCAGATAGGATTAAATAAAAGTGTACCTCAGAAACTGAGATTTCTGTTTCAGAGTGTGATTTTATTATGTGTACATGTGTGTTGTTGGTTTTTTTTTTGTTCACAGGATTGTTTGGAGGTATTTTATTTATTTTCGGTAATATTTTCAGCTTGTTAGGGGAAACACTAATGGATATGGTCTGGCTGTGCTCTCTGAGAATACAAATTGCACAAAACTGCACAATCATAAACTGCCATTAAAATTTAATGATATGAAATATAAAGTTATTATAGGAGATTGCTTAAAAGCAAATGTAGCTTCAGTTACAGTCTATGCTCAACAGTGAAATCTCTAGCTCTTAGATTAGTTCTCCATGGCTAGTTTGAAAGATAATACATTACGTTACATAATGAACATTGAATGGACGGTGAGGGTTAGACACTGGGGGAGGGTGATAGTCCTACATTCAGGGCCAGTACGGCACACTATATGGACAAAAGTATCGGGACAGCTCTTAATGATTGAATTTCAGGTGTTTCAATCATACCCGTTGTCAGAGGTGTATAAAATCAAGCATAACACAGTTTGAACAATGCCATGCTTCCAACGTTGTGGACACAGTTTTTGGGAAAGGCCCTTTTCTGTTTCAGCATGGTTAGTTGAGTTTGTGTGGAAGAGTCCTGACCTCAACCCCATTTAACATCTTTGGGATGAACTGGCCTTCTTGACCAAAATCAGTTGCCTTGACCTCATAAATGCACTACAGACTGAATGAGTGGGCACAAACACATTCCAAAATCTTGTGGGGAAACCTTCCAAGAAGAGGGGGACCACCTCCATGATAAAGCATTTGAACCATTGTCATTAAAGCCCCTGGTTGGTGTAATGGTCATGCGTCCCTATACTTTTGTCCATGTGTTGTGTGTACAGCGTTTGGAGGCGTTTTAAATATAGCTGCGCTTGGTGTACTGACACAGCTCCGAGAGGCTGTGGTGGGATTGTGTGGTCGGGTGGTGTAGCCATTCGGTTTCACGGTTTACTCGCTGCGCCCCCGGTGATAATCTAAAATATTCTCCTCCACATTCCGGGCGGCTTGGGTCCTCTCGGCCGGGTGTGGACGGACAGAGCGGACGGGGCGGACGGAGATGGGTCCATTAGAGACGGCGGCGGCGGCACATGCTCAGTTATGCTTATGGAAGGGGATCTCGGTAGGCTGTGCGTGAAGACTGAGGTCATCGGCTGAGCTCGGAAAAAATACTCGGCGTAGCCTCCATTTTGAGTAGTATGAAATAGAAGGAATAGCATAGTTTTGAGCGGCCGCGGAAACCAAACAAAACTGTAAACACAGCCCAAAGAGCCTCGGCCATGGACGACTTATTCAGTCCTCGAAGGTTTGTTGGCTTTATTTTTGTTACTGCAGCCTCGTTTATTCCTCTCTTGCCATTTTTGACGCCAGACACAGCAAGTACTTTTGCATTCTGGTGTGAATATAGATGGGTCTGAACTTGACAGCTTGCCTCGCTCGGCTAAACACGCAGGCGAGAGCTAAGCTAACATGGGGGAAGCGGGGACGAGATGCTGATTATCTTCCATGGCGGGTGGTCGTTGTATTTTGTGCTGCGTGTGTTTGTTAGTTGTGTTGAGATCTACTTTAATAACCTAATTATTCTGGGGGGAGTAGGAGGAAATATCTTTTCGCCGGTGTGTTTTATCTGGCGTTAGCAAAACACAGCTGAGAACAGCAGCACGACTTTCAGTACAGATTTTCTCCAGGGCTTGGGACCTTGGGTGCTGTTGTGTGTCATTCTCTCTAATCTGCAAAAACGTACCCATTCGTGAAGAGCTCCATGTTTAAGCCCATGTTTATATAACCTTTGGAGGGAACGGGGCCGGACTCTGTAGATTGGCTGCTGGAGGTGAGAGGGGTGGGCTCTGAATCGATCCCACAGACCGCTGATAGGCAAACGACGTGTTGTGATTAACGCTAAAAATGAGGCGATTTAAAGAGGGTGGAAACGTCAAGCTAGCGTCCGCCATGCCACGGAGCAAACTTTTCTCAATGTTTGAGTCTCTGTGTTTGAGTGTTTCTCAGTATTTAAGCATTTCTCAGCGTTTCTCGTTGTTTTTCAGTGTTTGAATGTTTCTCCGCGTTTCTGAGTGTTTCTGCACGCAATAAAGAGCTCAACTCCTGTGTGTGCCTGTTCTTTATCACTAACACCAGTATGGATTTCTCATCCGGATACAACAGTCTCTAAGCCACAATTATTTGTAAAGCACTTGTTGTAGACCTCGAATTAAGGGACGTTCCACTTCACCCTTTAGATACCAAATTCTCCACAGCTCTGCTTATCCGTGAACATATCACTGTCTTTTTGTACACTTTAAGTAATTTAGCCTCTGTGTTCGTTTGCAAATTTCAAAATGAGCACTCTTGACTTATTCCCTTTTTCTGTATAAAAAAAACATTTGAAACGTTGCCAGTCTATCAATGTCCTGGCATTAGATGCGTTTTCTCCTCTATGGAAGCTTTGTTTTCTGGACATTTATGCAAAGCTTTGTGCACCATGTTTTCAGGACCTGAGCTGGAAAACTAAATAGCTCTTTTGTGTTTCAGGCAGCTGAATAGCACACAGGGAGAGATTCGAGTGGGCCCAAGTCATCAGGTGGGCGGAAAATGCTGAATATCTCATTAGATTAAGATATTAAAGTAATCCAAACTGGTACTTTCAGCTGAATAGTATAATGACCAGGACTAAATTGTACAATGCACAAAACAGATGTGTATAGCCTGTGTTTCTGACAGCCATATAATATGTGGCTCTTGTGCATGCATGTAATTTGTGTGAATTTAAAAAATGAAAATGTTTGCATGTGCAGGCCAAACTCCCTGAATTGCAGCCACTTCCTGCTCCTGGTGCGGATTTGGTCACAGAAAAAGAGGAGCTAGTCTGGACGCCAGGAGTCAATGACTGTGATCTGCTCATGTACCTGCGGGCTGCCAGGTGGGTCTTCTTCATGCCAAACAACTGGATTCTTGGGAAAAGTGATGAGCATGTATTTGGCTGGTGTTTATAAGATAGCTCTTGCCTTACTGTTTGGTTATTTATTTTCCCCTGTAATTAGAAGCATGGCAGCATTTGCAGGGATGTGTGATGGAGGCTCAACAGAAGATGGCTGTCTGGCAGCCTCCCGTGATGATACCACTTTGAATGCTTTAAACACGGTATTTTGTTTTTCTTTTATTTTTCTGTCACCATACTCTATTTTTATGTTGTAGTCGTTTACTAACACAAAACCTTCACAAGTCCAGAGAATGTTGCATGCACAACTGCTAAACTAGGTATTTTTCAATCTGTTGGCCCATATCTTCTAACTCACAAAAGCTATAAACAGTATAGTACATATTTGATGTGCAGTGGTTGCATTGTGACATTACAGTAGTGTTGGATAAAATTGACTACAAATGACTGTGGGTCTTTTTGTTAATGCAGTAATTACAGTAACAAGCCACGTTCTGTAATTTGTCTGCTTTTGCAGAGATTTGGACATGATGATGAACTGTTTTATCGTATTCAAAGCCATATGGTTAAAATCTGATCATTTTTAAAAAGTTTCACACAGGTTTGCGAGACGGAATGGATTTTTTAGGACAGTTTTTTTTTATCTTCTCCAGCTCCATGAAAGCCAGTATGATGCGGCCAAAGCTCTGCAGTGCCTGGTGAAGAAACCAATACCTAAACTTATTGAGAAATGCTGGTCAGAAGATGAAGTGGTGAGATACTTCCATTCGTAGCAGTATTAGTAATTTGAATTCAGTCTGTTTGTAAGGTATGGAGTTGTATCATACATTAGAGCTGAACACTGCAGTCTGGGCAGTTGTAGAATGAAAATGTATTTGTGTATTAAGAGTTTCCTTTTTTTTCCCCTTATACCTTAATTGCAGAAACGGTTCATCAAAGGCCTCAGGCAGTATGGCAAAAACTTTTTCAGAATCCGCAAGGATCTGCTCCCCAGTAAGAAAACGGTGAGATTATCTTAATTATTCTTTTTAAGAAGATCACCCTTGAAAGGGCAGTTCAACTTTCATAAACTACTTCTGCCCTCAGGGTGAGTTGATTACATTCTACTACTATTGGAAGAAAACTCCTGAAGCTGTGGGTTCACGACCCCAGCGCCAGCACCGCAGGCAGCCTGCGTCTCGCAAGGTCAAAACACGCAATGCTACAGCTGCTGCCAATACTACCTCTCGCACCTCCTCTAGTGAGTTCCTTATCACTTGCACATTATACCTGTTTAGCAGGGAGTTAGCTTTAGATAAGTGTCATGCCTGCGTTCTCTCTCTCATCTCTCTGCAGTGGAACTCAGTTCAGCAAGTGAGGACGATCTGGACAGTGAGGATAGTGAGCAGGGGGGCAAAGGTCAAGCTTGCAGCCACTGTTTGACCACCAGTAAGTACATCTCACCCATCACCACTGGCTGGTGCTTTATTCTCCTGGTGCTGCTGTGCCTCACAGACTGAAGGTGAAGAACTAGTGTGTAGCCTTTTCTTGTAATGTTTCATTTCAGGTTTTGCACAGTAATACACACAATAGTTTATTGTGCTGTGTTCATTTGTCACCAGAATCACTAGATTTTTACTGTAGGTTTTTAGTGTCCCAGAGTGTGAACGTTTTTTTTGCACTGCTTTTTCTTAGATGGCATGTTTCGATGCACTTAAATATGGTGTTTTTTCCAGTTTCTATAATGTAGTACTTGTTCACAAATGTGCTATGGTATTATATTTAGCATTTAACTTCTGTGGTATTAACATGCAATGTAGTACACTTCCTTGTCTCTTATTAACTGTTTAGGGTGTTTATACATTTTTGTTTATAACCTATTTTATATTTCAAAATGGTGTATAATTATGCCATTATACCGCCTTACGTATGTACATTAGGCCAACTCCAAACGTTTCATGAGGTTTCATGGCTGTTATTCCAGTCTTTAGTCTTAAGGTTTTATTGTGCTTTTGTGAAACATGAATATTTAAAGGGAAGCTTCCACCACTCTGTGCACATTTTAAAGTGCAAAGGAGGCAGAGAGCAGAAAAAAGGTTCAGGTACCTTCTGTGAATATTTGCATATTTTTAAGAGTTATTTTTGAATGTTCATTTCACACTGTCACCCCTAAGACTGGGCTGTTTGTACTGCTGTGTTAGTTTTCTGCTTCTCATTGGCTATAAAATTACCCACAGACTCTAAGGACTGGCATCAAGGAGGTCGTGATAATTTCCTGCTGTGCACCACCTGCCACACCCACTTCAGCAAGCACAGACGCCTGCCGCCGGCGCCCAAACCCGCTGACCCGCCCTACCTGTTCAAACCTGTCCGAGAAGAGGAGGAGGGGCCGGGCGGTCGGCACGGGATGAAGACGCGTCGCAGCAGAGCACCGGTGAGTTCAGTGATTCACTATCCTCAGTAATTTTGTGTTGATATCAGTTTTCTGTGCTCTTTGTTTTGACGAAATGCTGTTGACTGCTTCACAGTATTTAATTCTTGCAATTTTAGATGTATCATTTTGCTGTACTTTTAAAATGTAATAACTGCGTTATATGACAGACTGTGTAGTTTGTTGCATAACAAATTACATTCACATTCAATGTACTTTATGGAAGGACAGACTCCAGTCTGCATTGTTGACTTTTTGAATTTTTTTCCAAGTCATGAAGTGACAAAAAATGGCAAATTGCAAAGGATGTTCTTTTTCATCAAATCATAATAAATGATCTCCTCTTCTACTTGTAACTTCTAACCTGGTATCATTTGAAAGTTTAGAATTAATAACAGAACTTTTAACAGAATTAATAAATGGACAGAATTTTTTATTTATTTATTTTTTTGGCAAAATTTTTGGTGCAAGTTTAAATAATTACTCTTGCTCCTAGATGTCTTCTCTCAGAAGTGGGCGAAACAGACTGACTGGAAGTCCTGATAGGGGCTTGTCTCCGTCTCATGATGATGTCCGAGCTAGTGGACACCCCCCCAGAACTAGTTCCTCTGCCATGACAACCAGAGCATCCAGCGCTGATGCCAAAACCGGCGTAGTTGGGAAGACCAACAAGGTAATCATTTCTGTTTTGGGTGACTGTTTTATGATGACTTGTTGATTTTTAACCTTTTAGCCATTAACCTTTTATTTTGCTATCTTTGGGATTCAGAAGATAAAAGTAGAGACATCCTTGGTAAAAGGAGTGAAGAGACAGAGAGAGACTAGTGCCCCAGATACAGATGAACCAGAAAGAAAAACAATGAAAAGGCCTAAGACTCAAGTAAGTGGATCATAGTGATGCCCACTTATTTCAGGATCGTTCACAAATGTATAATGTCAAAAATCTGTTTACTGCCCAGATCATTTATTTCTGCGTCTGTCTTTCAGGATGCTCCAGACTCACAGTCTGAAGGAGAGGGTGAAGGTGAAAGCTCAGACAGCCGCAGTGCTAATGATGACGGCAGCAGCGATACTAAAGACATAGACCAAGACAACCGCAGCTCCTCCCCAAGCTTGGCCAGCCCTATGCAGGCCAATGAGAGTGATTCTGACTCCCCTGTCCCTCCACCTCCACCTGGGGTACAGACTCAAGTCCAGCAGACTTCTGCAGCACCAGCTATGCCTGCCCCGTCTCAGACACTGTCTCCTATACCATCCCAGCCATCACCCTCAAGCGCACCTTCCCCAGGAGTGCCCACCATCACCACTACTGCCACCACCACCACCTCAAGGGTTGTCGTACCTGTGGACATTTCACAAGATGATCAATCTGTAGTAGCTCAGAGAAGGGGTCAGAGGGGCCCAGAAGGGCCACCCACCTCCCAGCCTCACTCTGGGTCCTCATCTTTTTCAGGACCAGGGGCAGGACAGGGCCAGTTCTTCCCTCCACCTTCTCAGTATCATCCCCACTCCAACCAGCTCCAGAACCATCCACCTGGACCACATTCCACTCATGGCATTCCCGCCAAACCTCTACACATTCGAGAAAGTCTCCATCCTGCTCAGACACCAGCATCCACATCTCAAATCAAACCCCCACCAACCACCCCAATCCCCTCTTCTCACAAGCATCCTCCTCCTCACCTCCCTGCTTCTTCTCCATTCCTCCAAATCCACCCCAATCTGCCTCCACCCCCAGCCCTAAAGCCTCTGGCCTCTTTACCTGCTCAACACCCTCCCTGCTCTCAGCCTCCTCCGCTACACATCATGCCTCAGCCTCCTCCTCCTCCTCAGCCTCCTGTACTAATGCAGTCTCAAAGCCATCAGGTCAAAAGCCATCTTGCTGCTCCACCTCCAGCTGCAGCCTGTCCTCATCCTTCCCTCTCCCAGAACTCGCGTCAATTGCCTGAATCTACTGCTCCATTTCCTCTGTCATCCTCATCAGCTCCTGGCCCTGGCCCTGGCCCTCAGCCCTCTACTTCCTCTACACCAAACATTCCCACTGGACCCCCGCAAATGACCATCAAAGAGGAGCCAGTAGATGAAGATGAGGAGTGCAATGTTAGTCCATCACCTCCTCGCAGCAGTCCCTCTCCAGAGCCAACAGTGGTCAATATACCTAGCCATGCAAGCCAGTCAGCAAGGTATATGCTAATTTAGTCTCAAAATTTAGTCTCAAAATGTTTTTTATATGGAAAGCAAAAGGTTTTCATATTGTTGAAGTTTGTTTTGATATGTTCGCTGCCATCTGTTTCAATAACAGGTTCATCAAACACCTGAACAGAGGATATAACTCCTGCTCTCGCACAGACCTCTACTTCACCCCGCTTGCTTCCTCCAAGCTGGCCAAGAAACGGGAAGAAGCCGCTGAAAGGCTCAGAAGAGAGGCAGAACAGAGTGCTCGTCAGGGCAGAGAACGAGAGAGGGAGCGTGAGCGGGAGAGGGAGAGAGAAAGAGAGCGTGAGAGAGAGAGAGATTCAGACAGAGCTTCTGTAAGTTCTTGACATTTTGATTATTTTAGTACTAACATACGCTTTTGTTCGTAATGACATGTGAGATTCTAATCCAAACCTTTAGTTATTTTCCTAAAACACAGAGTAATTTACTGGTTTAACAAAATGGTCTAAAACATTACAGCTGGAGGGCATTATGCTGTTGAGCAAGATTGCTTTGTGTGGGTAACAAGACGCCCAGTCTAAGTAATCAAATAATTATCCGAATCATTTATTTATTTTAGTTGTTTTAAATGATGTGTAAAAATCAACTATTTTTAGTGTTTAAAAGCACACAAATGGCTCTCAGGGTTACAAACAATTATGAGGAAAGGAAAAATATGGCATATTCATCACTGTAATGGGAAAGCACATAGTGATTAGATTTTTTACCATATTGCCTGACCCTAATGTTTGTGTATTCTAAATTACAGCGAGCCTCCAGCTCCTCCCATGATGGTCGCATGAGTGATCACCCAATCCCTGCACACGCACAGCCGGGACGTGCATCGTTTGAGCCCCCTCCACCAACCACAGTGGCTGCGGTTCCCCCATACCTGGGCCCAGACACCCCTGCCCTGCGCACCCTCAGCGAATATGCACGGCCACATGTCATGTCACCCAGCAACCGCAACCACCCCTTCTTTATGCCACTGGGTCCCGGCGACCACCTGCTGGCCTATCACATGCAGAGTCTTTATGCAGCTGATCCTGCTCTCCGTGAGCGAGAGCTTCGGGAACTGAGAGAGAGAGAGATCCGAGAGAGGATGAAGCCAGGCTTTGAAGTTAAACCACCAGAGCTGGAGACTGCACTTCACCCTTCAGCTAATCCTATGGAGCATTTTGCCCGCCATGGAGCCCTGGCACTTCCTCATGTGGCTGGGCCACATCCTTTTGCCCCCTTTCACCCAGCCATGGAGAGAAGCATGGCGGCACCACCGCGACCAGAAATAATGTACGCTGAACGGTTGACGGCAGAGCGGCTCCACGCCGAGAGAATGGCTGCATCTGTTGTTGCAGGTGATCCGGTTGCTAGGCTACAGATGCTCAATGTAACACCACATCATCACCAGCACTCGCACATTCACTCCCACCTCCACCTTCACCAACAGGACCCACTGAACCAGGGTAAGTTTCATGACTCTGATTGGTTCTGGTACTATATCATAAACACAAGCATCTGATAGAGCTAAACCTAAATAGAAATAAACTTACAAGTAATCTTAAGTAATAGTTTCTTACATGAAGATTATTAACATTCAGTATATATTCTGTATAGGGAGATCTCCCAACCTTTTCTAGTTCCTGCAAAGCTAGGCCATTTACATAATAAAATATACACAATCTCTTCAAATTCATCAAAGTCAAAAGTCTGCTCTAGTTACAAACGTAAATGAATTATTGATTAAAAGTTTAGAATACTTGCTTTTTACAGAAGGTAGACTCCATTTAAATGAACTACAAGCGATGATTAATGTTAGATTTTACTATCCTTTTCTAATTGCTTCTAATCTTTAAGAAAATGTATGTTTTAAGAGTGGTGGCAGTAGTTAAATCTGTTGACTGATCCATCCCATCTTTTCCGGTTTCAGGTCCTGGGCCTCATCCACTGGTGGATCCGCTGGCTGCAGGTCCCCCTATTGCACGGTTCCCCTACCCACCTGGTGCTATTCCCAACCCTTTGCTGAGTGAGCTGCCCCATGAACATGAGATGCTGCGTCACCCACTGTTTGGTGAGTCAAACATACACCATAAAAGCTGCATAGATTAGTTAACTACTTAATTTATATATGTGTCTAATAGTCAACACTGTGTGCAGGTGTTGACTATTCAGAGACAGTTACTGATTTCAGAAGTGAAGTATGGTTCTTCCAGAACTGGCACTGAGTTTGCAAGAGAAGGGTCCAGAAGGCGATTTTTCTCTCCTGCCAATGATGTGCAGCTGTGACTGCTAATAAAATACTTAATTTTTTTGCACAGTTAAATGACAACTAACTGAGTAACTGTTTATGCCATTTTTGCCCAAATCTCGTCTTTGTGCTGTTAGGTGCAGCATTCCCTCGAGATATACCTGGACCCCTGGGGCCCATGTCAGCTGCACATCAGCTGCAAGCAATGCAGGCGCAGTCAGCGGAGCTGCAGAGACTGGCTCTGGAGCAGCAGTGGCTGCATGGACACGCGCACCTGCACAGTGCACCACTCCCAAGCCAAGAAGACTACTACAGGTGAATTAAAAGACTTCACCTTTAAGTTTAAACATATTTATGCAGAAAATATTTTTATAAACATTTTGTTGCCTACTTGGGGAGCCAACTTGGGGAGAAACTACTAATATTTTAGTCATTAGGTTTTAAATGTAAAAAGGTATAATTTTGTTATGTTTATTGCATTGCTCTCATACTCATGTTGTGGTATTATCTGTTTGACAGCCGGCTGAAGAAAGAGGGAGATAAGCAGTCTTGAAATGATTGACAAACACTGTGGACTATGGAGTGAATTCTGTATTCAGGGTATTAGCTCTGTTTTGGTTTTGTTTTTTCTTTAGACAACCCAGTATGGGATCTGTTTCCCCCTTTTTCTGCACTTAAGAGTTTGTCCTACTTTGTTGTATTGTATGAAATAGCCTTTTCCAAGCACATTGAATTTGTTTTCCTTGCATGAATATTACTCAGCAGTTTTTACTGTTAAAAACCTAATGTAACTTTGTTACAGTGCTAAAGCACTAGATTTATTTAGTATTTGCGAGGTGCTGTCCAATATCCTGAATATCCACAATATAGCAAATATTTCAAATAAGATTGTAAATAGTATATGTATCAAATAATATATTACACGTGTAAATTAAAATGTTGCAATGGTAGATTTGGGCTTGAATAGATAAAACAACCTGTGTGCAGAAAGTGCATGCTTTACATACTGTATCATACCCTTTCTTTAACATCCTCTTTTCAGGTATATCTTTGAGGGGACACTCATATCAGTATATAACAGTAGTAGTAATTCTTTAACTGGCCTATATGTCACCTATATTCCACTGTCTTATCACTTTAAACATTTGTTTATATAACAGACAGCAGGCAGAGAGAGAATAGTTTTGGACTGTTTATTGCAATACAAGTGAAACTGTATTAATAGCAAATAACTAATTCATTGACACCATGTCATATATCCCTGGATATAGTATTATGTCTAAGTAACAATATAAAGATAGCTGTGACAACAAAGTGGAGTGTCATTCTTATTTGTGTACATTAATAGACAGAACAGTTAGAACCATTAACACAGTAACTCTAACACTATTGCTGTTAAAACCTTCTATAAACAATTGCAAAAAGTGAAATATTTTCTACAATAAAATCAACAATACTGAGAGCAATATGTATGTTTTGATAAAGAAGTGAGCTTATTTTAGTGCTATGGATGGATCTTTACATGTCTGCTGTACTTTCATTAGTAACAAGTCTGTACATGGACGTTCCACGTCATTTCCACGTTTTATTTCCAAAAAAAAGAAGTGTCTTGTAAAAACAGGCACATATGTTTGCATTTGTTCCTTAAATGAAAGTTGAATATGCAATAGCAATACATTTCATTTGTTTCACTAATATGGCATTCAGTTGAGTGCAGTTGAGCTACATGACTGCTGAGTGCTTCCTTTTTTTCTATATATTATTTTCCAAACATCGTTTTAAAGTTGTCCTTTCAGTCACAGTATCAGTCAGTGTACAGCACTGTAAAGCTAAACCACATTATACTATACTATTGACTGAAAATAAATGTGTGAATCAGATAGTCGAGCTTAAACAATATATATTTTCCCTAAAGTTATTCTCATGGAATAACAAACCTAGTAATTCTATGTCACACCTTTAGTCATCAGCATGCCATGAAACAGTTTACTAGACAATATTCTGAATCAGTACTGTCGGTCTCCTTAGTTTTGTTTAAACTTCAGTTTGAACCTGGCCTATCATGTTGCTTTCTGTTGAGGACACAAATTACCCATGTTTAGCACATCATAAATTCAGAAATCAGAATATCTGAGACCAGTGACTTCCTCTGGTCCATATCAACCTATCATCATAAGCAGTATTTTGTCCAACTAAGCAAATGTGTTAAGTGTAAAATTAGAGTGAGTGACACAAAGTAATGCAAACATCTGACAAGCTACACAAGCAAAACTTCACTGGATTGCATGTGACTGCTTTATGTTTTAATATTGTGTGAATGTTTATGTTTAATATTGTGTGTACCAAAATATTTTTTTAACAAATTTGTGCAAAATTAACCCTTAGTTACATTGGCCCCTTCTGAGAAATTCTTGGAAAGCTACAAGAGCCAACATTGTGAATCATCTTCGGTAGCTTCCTTTTTCACATATTTCCGCAAATACTGGATGGCAGATATTGCACTCACGTTTGCCAGCAGAGCTGAGAATGATTTGAAGGGAAAAATAATAGATGTTAATTATGTGATAAGGATACATGCATACATTCCTAAATGGTGCATCTTAAAATCACCTTATCAGTACGAATATATAATATTTTAATTATTGATTTACATACCTGCTTTCCACATGTCTGTAGATTGTGCATTAGATGATTTAAGGACCCAAGAAGCAAAGGCGATGCACACGAGGCACATATCTGCTTGCTTTATAGAAAAGAGAAAACTTTCTCTTTCTGTAAAAGAAATAACAGAATTAGTCTAAGGTTAGTCTCTCATTTGGATTCTACAGCATAGCAACAAGTGTACAACTTCTCAAATCCTTATATTAAGGCCACTTGTCTTAAAAATATGCTAAAGGAATTTGACAGACGGACACTGTGAGTAGATTCATGAAGTTGTTAACTTACTTGAAATTGATGCAGTGTGCGGAACATGTTTCTGCAGTTCTACAAATGGTATCAGGGCCTTGTCCCCTATGTGGAACAGATGTGGCGTTGGCTGGGCTCTTGGGACATATGATGTTACCTTTCTTGCTTCTTTTGGGAAAATCCAGGAACTGACTTTCTGGCACCATCCCAGTCTTCTCAGGGAGAAAAGACTTCTCCAGTTTCTTCTCTGGCTTGTGAAAAAGTAAATGTTTGGTGCTCCCGAAGGACTTGCAAAACTTTCTAGCTGACTGCCAAAGGGAGTCATGACCCGTATTGGGGAATCATCGTCTTCGATATCCGACTCAATCAGCTCTGCCTCTGGGAATACCATATCTCTCACTACTGAGTGTGAGGAGGAGAAGATGGGAACTGGAGCAGTCTGGTCTTGTACTGATGGAAAGAGAAGATTCCCAACAACAAAGTCTGTGAAGAAGTCATCGTAGGTCTCTGGCACAGACAATGTCTTTGAGGAATACAGTGTGACAACGGAGTTGCATCTGTCAAGAGTCCTTGTTTGAAGACGTTCCTCATCAATGTCTTTGTTGAAAATCTCAGAGAAACTTAAATCATCATCTAAAATATTACCAACTGATAAAACTGGGGATGGTGTTTTTCTAATGCCTTCCAGTTCAAAAGGATTTTCTTTACAGTCCATTTTGCACGTAAGAAGTAAGCTTTGTGTTGCTGGATACAGATAAAGAGGTATGCCATCCTGAGGACACATCATTATGATGTCTTCTGATTTACTTTCATTGCTCATTACGCTTAGATCAAGTTGTTGTTCTGGTAAGAGCCTTGAAATGTAGGTGGACTCTGAAATACTTTCCGTCTGCTCTTTGAAGTTTTGAGGCTCAGGGGTCGGGTTTGCAGTATTTATTATTTGTAGGAACTCCTCATCAAAATCAGAGAAGATTGAAAATTCACAGCTTGAACGGTCTGGTTTGGATTCGTCTACCTGTGTGAAGTAATCTGAGTCTGCTGCGTCATCCACCAGGTCCTGTAGACTGTTATCTTTGGAGTCCAGTAGATTGCTGTCTCCAAGGTGAACATTTCTGTCCTCCTGATTATCACCTCCACTCAAAAGGGACCTATTATTTGCTACTCTAAGATGTAAAATGTCGTTTATTGTCAATCTTTCCATTTCATCCCAAAAGGATGAAAGGGCATATATTGGGCGAGATGGGCCTACAACTGCATTCAGGCTTTCATTTGTTTTTTCTTGATTCTGTGTCTCCTGGAGAGAGCAGCTTGTCTTTTCATGATGGGACTGTGCTGAAAAATCTTGTTCTTGTAGCTCATCTGAAGAAGCAGTAGTTAAAGAGGTGCTTGAACCATTTTCTTTTGGGTCGTCATGAACATGAGTCGAATTGTTGGTCACTGATGGATTTTGAGTGCTGATTTCTGTGTTACTCTTGGGTTGGTCGTTCATGACCCAAATAATGCTTTGGTCATTTGCAATTTGTGTCATGAAGCTATCTTGGAAATTATCTTGTGAACTATGTGTGAGATTGAATGAGGAATTTAAATTTAAAGAAGCAGAGAGATTTTTTTCTTGGTTCTCTGTGGGAACATCATCAGTGCCTTTGTGTTTAATGCTGAAGGCATCACTTCGGCTTTGGCCTTCAGAAATGGATGGCTGCATGGCTGAACTAGAGTTCGTTTCCAGTAGAGAAGACTTTTCACAGCCCTCTTCTCCAGGTTCTTTTACAGATGCTATTACGCCTTCTTTAATAGTAATTGGACCGGAAATAACCTCTTCATTAACACAATCAGGAAACGTTTTCAAATCTGAATGTTCGGAACATGTTTGGTTATGTGGCTTATGATCATTTTGTGCCTTTTGTCCCTCTTTCATTTCTTCTGCCTCTGCTTCCATCTCATTATTTTCGCGAGGACACTGCCCTCCCAATACTCTGTTTAGATGGCCCCGTTTCCTGGAGCTTTTTTTTTTTCTTCTTTTTTTTTGGCCCGTCGTGCCGGAGTATACTCTTTGCTGGTTCGGACTGTCATTTACTGTGACAAACCACCTTTCCTTCTCTTTTTTTGGAGCTGCTAAACTTTCCGTTACCTTTGGGGCTGTTTCTCCTTCTGAACCAGTGCCATGTGTAGTATCCTGGGTGCATGAGGAAGAAGCTGTTGGCTCATCCATGACTTGACCTACCTTATCCTCACTCTCACTTTCTTCATGCTCTTTAAAGTTCTCTGTGGATGAAACATTGTTTTGCTTCTCATTAGGGTCTGAGGTCAAGATCTGTGCGGTCTGCCCTAAGTCCATCTTATAAAGAAGGCATTTAGAATCTTCTGAGCCATCTGCTTTGCACAGTGTTTGTACTGCAGTGTTGTGTTCCTCATTGGAGTTTCTAGGGTTGGTCTCAAGAGGAAGAACAGGCTGGAATGGAATTCCAGACTGGGCAGCATTTTTCTCATCGTCAGTGTCACTTAGGCCTGAGTCATCAAGGCCTGCAAGCCTTGCCTGCTGAATGCAGCATTCCTCACTCTCCTCAAAGAAACTGTCCCAGTCTCGCTCTGATATAAGTACACTGTGATCCAGGTCATCCATCTCCACTGCCTTTACTCAGTGTGATCCAGCATCTGAAAACAAGTCCAATTCTGAGCAGTTTATTCGGATTTGTTTCCAGTCCCTGCAGACACTTTCCAAAGTGGCCTTTGCAAATTAAACAGGGAAACGTGTTACATTTCAAATGTTAGAGTAAAAGTAGTGTGCAAATGCCTAAAAAACACAGCTATAGTTATTAAGTCACCTAAACCAAAACCTCATGAATTTGAATAATTAGAGGTGGGATGAACTTTTGGTAGGCCATTATAAATTTTGAAAAGAAAGAACCATGAAAGGTTTTCCATAGCAAGCAAAATATAGCAAAACTGCCACCAGCAATGAACTACTATCATAGTAAATTTAAATTAATACAGTTTACCATAACCTAATGTTTTATATTTAAAGCCCGGTAGTCGCTGAGCTGTTGTCTGCTGGATCTGCTCAGGCTGTAAGCTGACGCCAGAGCATGCTGTACCCAGAGGAAATATGCACAAGATTCTGGCAGAGGGTCAGCGTGGGACATCAGACAAGCATGGTCAATAACAAATCCTCAAAATACACCAGCAACCAGGAAAACAACATGCATTTGAAGACAAGTGCACCTTCGGCTGAACATATAATCATGTTTTAAAATTTAAATTTCATGACTGTATCTGTAAAACACTTGATTTTATTTTTTAGAATGAATTGACTAAAAATATTTGTGGGAAGTGACATTACAGCATTGAAAAGTGGTAGGGTAAAACGATTACATAACATGGGTATTTAGTACAGGTCTGCAAAGGTATTTTCTTACCATGCCATGCATCCTTCTGGACATTACAAGAAACGTTATCGCTAAAATATCACATCGACACAAGGCACAAGGTGTTAACCCGGCGGTCATAGCCAGCACAGCCCAGTATAAAGCTTATATTAGGGGGTATAATATATATGTATATATTTGGGTTCCAGCCACAGTCTACATGTGTGTGTGTGTATATATATATATACATGTATATATTGATCATATAATTTACATCATTAATAAACATACATACATATAATAAACGTGTATATGTATATGTATATATGTATGTATATGTGGGTCATGTGGTACCGGTCCGCTGGCTGCACAGAAAAAGAAACGTGGATGTTACCCGTGTTCTGTTGTTGGCTTGTTGTTATGAAAATGCTGTTAATAGAGCTGCGAGTACACATTGGATTTACGTTTATTATTGTATTTTAAAGGTACCCCATTATAATATTTTTTAAATATCCCCATTTTATGCGTATCATTTATTTGTATAATATACGTATATT